>CAAKHD010004658.1:0-15910 GCA_901007705.1 Fistularia tabacaria
CACCAAGTACTCTCCTACCTGTCTCCCTGATCACATTAGCTGTATTTTTCAAGTTGTCTGGAAGCTCTCCCTGACCACCCAGAGTCTTTCTCAACTCCTCCCTGAAAACCTTACAACACTCCTCCCTTTTCAGCTTTCACCACCTTGTCCTCTGCTTTGCCTTTGTCCTGTTTATCTTCCTTCTCACCTGAGTCATCCTACAAACAACCATCCTACGCTGTCTGGCCGCACTCTCACCCACCAATACTTTGCAGTCACTTCTGTCTTTCACATTACCTCGTCTGTACAAGATGTAGTCTACCTTTGTGCTCCTATCTCTGCTCTGATAAGTTACCTTACATCCCTGTCTTTTCTGGAAAAAAGTATACACTACACCAGGGGCGCCCAACACATCGATGGTCGACTGCAAAGGCAACACAGGTCAATCGCGAAGCCTAGCCTTTCAAAATAAACTCTACTGCGCAACGTGAATAAAAGACTCAACCGCTAGCCACAGAATGCACTACAGTACAGGTTGTTTGGGTAGATTGCAAATCATTAATAGTAGCTGTTAGCCTGGCATACATCCCCACAGCGGCATTGACGTGCTTGATTGACAGCCAATCCGAGATCTCGATCCAAATACTGTTCCACCCTGACTGATGGGCATTTGGAGGTGTGCTTGAGGCTGGGCTACCCGTTAGTTGACTGAGTCCATTCTCTGCAAGGCGTCATCAGAGTAAGACAATGGCCAAAAATGTACAGAATTGTATTGTGCCATATATGTTCATGCTGTTATGCAAGTGAAACAATACATATTTCATTTTACTTGGTGTGTGTATATATATGTGTGTATATATATATATACATATATATATATATATACACACATACACACACACACACACACACACACACACACACACACACACACACACACACACACACACACACACACACACACACACACACACACACACACACACACACACACACACACACACACACACATACATACACACAACCACACCCACACATGAACGCACACACTCACACATGTATGTTTGCATATAAAAATAATTTCTATTGCTGGTATATCATTTTGACTTGGTCATTTTAAGAGTCGCAAGCAAAAGTGTGGGCACCCCTGCACTACAGCCTTTTCCATCCTTTTTGCAAAGTCTACCACTTCTGTCCCTCTGCATTCCTGTCCTGGATACCTAACCTGCCCATCACTTCTTCATCACCTCGATTGCCTGCACCAACATGTCCATTGAAGTCTGCACCAATTACCTCTCTCTCATCTCTGGGGATATTCTGCATCACTTCATCAAACACTTTCCAGAACTCCTTGTCCTCTAACTCACATCACACCTATGAGGCATAGCCACTCGCAACACTGAGCATCACAACTTCAATTTCCAGTTTCAGAGTCATAAGTCTATCTGACATTCTTTTCACCCCAAGAACATTCCTAACAAACTCCTCCTTCAAGATAACTCCTATTCAATTTCTCTTCCTTTCAGTACCATGATAGTGCTACTTAAAACCTGCTCCTAAGCGTCTAGCCTGACTACCTTTCCATTTGGTCTCCTGGACATACAATATATAGCCAACTCAGGAAATAGAGGCGTGTCTGGGCCTTCTTGTAGAGGGCGTCAGTGTTCTTCCACTAGTCCAGTTAATTGTCAATGACTACCCAGATACTTGTAGTCATTCACGATATCCACACTGACCCCCACGATGAAAACTGGGGTCACGGGCACCTTGGTTTAGTTTAATTTAGTTTAGTCTTTATTTGAAGGGACAATGCACAGGGACATTAAGCTCAAAGACAGAGCTGTTCTGCACCAGATTATAGCTACACAGCTAGTTTCTATCTGGAGTCCCTGGTCACACATAAACAATACATTCTCTCATTCACATCTGTCACTTGTAAATACTAACCATACATCGTATTGTACGAACACTATTTTCAACACACACATCATAGTTCAGAAAAATGTTCTAATACATGAATATAATACAATAGAGCTGGTCAGGTGGTGTTGAAAGCACTGGAAAAGTCAAAAACATGGCTATAACCAGGCTCCCCGACTTAGCCAGGTTGGTGTAGACGCGGTCGAGCAGGTAAAAGATGGCACCTCCAACATCCACTCAAAGAGTGCCTGCCAGTCCATGACCTCAAAGCAACCCAGCAGTGTCTAAAAAACCTCTTCCAACCATTTCCTCACTGTCCTTGTGGTCACAGGCTGGCTCTTTACCAGAGGCACATAAGAGGGGCTGAGGTGTACCAGATTATGATCTAACCTGCCCAGCATGAGGAAAAGAGAGGAGCCATAGAGGAATTTGGAAAAGAAACAGCATCAGAAAGTTGAAATTTATGGCATGAGGTCAATCAGCACATGAATGAAATATATTTTATTCCGTTCATGTTGCACAGGTGTGTTGCTTTAGCTCTTGTGCTTTACAGCAAGAAGGTCCTGGGTTCAATTCCACCTCCTGTCGGGGCCTTTCTGTGTGTAGTTTGCATGTTCTCCCCTCTCCTGCGTAGGTTTCCTCCAGGTGCTCCGGTTTCCCCTACCACTAAAAACATGTACAATAGGCACTCCCCTCTCTTTGGGGCCAGGAGTCCCCTGAAAAAGAGATTCTGAAATCTCAGCGGGACCATCCTGATTAAATCAAGGTCAAATTAGGAAATAAACAAATAAATAAACAAAAATGGCCCCATGTAAAAATTAATTGCCCAGCCCTGCTCTAGGGTGTTCCCTGTCTCTCGCGTAATTACATCTTGGATAGGCTTCAGCATCCCCACAACCCTAAGCGCAGGGAATTGAATAAGCGCCTTGGATAATGGCTGGATAATCCAAGCTCAGTTACTCAGAAGAAAACACAAACTTACAGAATATGTGTGCATGTCGATTTTGCTAAGGTTGAGAATAGTTTCAATCCATCATATTTTTACATATAAACTGTTTCTCTTCACAGATTAAAGTACAGTATAGTCATTTAGGACCTCAAAGTAGAGTCGCTGCTCCTCCGCAGCGGAGCCGCAGCCAGATGAGGTGGCTCGGGCATCTGGTCAGGATGCCTCCTGGATGCCTCCCGGGGGTGGTATTCCGGGAATGCCCATCTGGGAGGAGACCAAGGGGAAGACCCAGGACACGCTGGAGAGACTATGTCCCTAGGCTGGCCTGGGAACACCTGGGGTCCCCCCAGAAAAGCTGGACCATGTGGCTGGGGAGAGGGAAGTCTGGGCCTCCCTGCTCCGCTTCTGCCCCCGCGACCCAACCACGGATAAGCGGTCAAAGATGGATGGATGGCTGGATAGTCGTTTATTTTTTCTCTTTATACAGCTGTATAGACCTTTAATGAATGACAGACTGTAATGGAAAATTAGCTGAGATTAGAACTCCAGCGGGAAAAAAGCATGAAACGAACCAAAAAAAAACAAACAAACAAAGACAAAACATTCTAATCAAAGCAGGTTATCCATCTTTATGGTTGATAAACTGGTGCATGGTTTTCTGTTCAATTGATTTTTCTTCTGCTTTGACGCAAATTAAAATAACACAGAAATACAATGTTAGAAATCGTGGCTATGTCTGTTCAAGGATTATGTTGAATTGCACCTTAGAGTTTCTGAAAGTGCACTGAATAGTAAACAGTGAAACATTTGGTCAGTAACACATTAAGCTAGGTTGAATGCATGCAATGACTTGGATATTGGGCCGGATGTTGGGATCTATTATTTGGCCATAGTACACATTAAAAAAATTAAAAAATAAAAATAAGTAAACAAAAATAATATTGGTGCAGAATCCCAATGAGATATATTGACCTACATATTAATGGCTTGCAATGCTGTACTTCTTTGTAATTGCTGGACTTTTCCTTTGACAAGTGAATGAGATGTTGCAAAACCAAACCAAACCAAAGTGTATGTGCGTTATTGTTTGCTTGTACCGATGCTGTTGTTCTCTTCGTTCTGCAGGACAAGGGGATCACAGCCAATATAACAGAAATTAAAATTAATCTGAAGCCAATTGTAACATCAGCATATTTGTACCAACTCAAAGCATAATTTGAACATTTTATCTCTCGTGTTACTTGTTTTGGGGATGCATTCTCATGTCAATCATTAACTTTCATTAGGTAATTTCATAATTTCATCAACTTTGATAAAGGTAAAATGTATTTTTCTGATTAACTTGACCTCAACTTGATGCCAATTTATATAATGTGAATTTACTCAAAAAGCAAGACATTCAATCCAATGTTATGCAATGCATCATTGTTTTTAAAAAGCATTATTCTAATTATCTAAGCTGACATTATCTGACTTTATCTGATTTCTGAAATTCTTTAGTTCACAGTCAGACTATTTTTTACGCTTATACTAGGCCTGATTCAATTTGAAATTCTCCAGTTCAACATGCAATTCAAATAAATAATGTGAAGACATTGCATTTTATCTTATTCAGTAGATTATTGATCATAAATTTTGTGGTTCAGAATATCTGAAATTTCAAATGTTAAACCCCACATGGGTAGACCGTCAATGATAACCATTAAAAGTAAACACCTCAGCTATTTGAACAAAAAGTAGCAATGCTTTTAGCACATAAGAAGCCAAGGAAATCTGGAATGGCAACAGTATGTCCAGTAAATGATACACATAAGTTTCTGGACCTATAAAAATTGAATAGGATTGTTGTCAGAAATTTATGTGGTTGCCTTGGCTACTTTCCTTAGAAAGGTCCAACACAAAGAAACAGATTTACAATAAAATACAATGAGTTTAAGGGGATCACACAGACTTTTCCAGAGGAAAAAATATGCAGTGTGCTGTTAAGTACCAGTAACAATAAATTTTCACGCTACATTCAAAGCACATTTTTGTATTTGGAAAGAAGTGATTTCTTAAAATATCCATTTCCAAAGATGAAAAACTTGGAGCTCCCATGTTGTGTAGGCTTTTGACAGAATAATCAGGGAATGAGAAAAGCAGAAAGAGAGAACAGAACGCAGCCTTGCAAAATGCAACACTGAGAATGTGGCAGCATACACAAGACTGCACACATCAGAGAGACACATGATTGGGGCTGGGAAGGATGCAATGAAAGGAAACAAGGCAGAACAAGGCAGCTGCAACAGTACAATGTTGTCCCTATCAACCATACTTCAAACATCAGCAATGTTGTCTGCTGGTGGTGTTGATGTCTTCCTCCAGCGCTCTGCTTCCTTTCAGAACACAGATAACCAGATTCAAGATTTTCTCATTGGAGGAAATTTTGACATGTCATTTAAATCTCTTTGGTCGGTTTTACTAGAAACTGACTCACTGCTGTCCGATATCCCCTTATGTTTTAAACAAAGGAGGCAGAAATTAAAAAAAAGAAATTAAATTAAAAAAAAATTAACTGCTGCAGATGATGATCCGTTCTCTTATTTGAATGGCATTTGAACAAGAGTTTACACAAGCTTGAACTTGTTTTCAAATCCATCCACATCCCGAACCACAAATGTGATATTTACCCATTCCTTAGCAGCTGATTGGTGCTTGGGGTATATCACAGGAAATGAAACATCAATGAATGTCATTAGGATAAAATATATTTTCTCTGGGCAGTTTAAGCTGTTATTGGGTTAACACATAGAGCATTACAGAAATTCGATCCAGCAATAACACTGTTCCTTCATCATAAAACCTCTCAGTTAATATAATAGCCTCACAACAAAAGGTGCTCCATGTCTATCAGCTGAATGCTAAAAGCTTCTGAAGCTCTTCTGAGTTACTGCAGGTGGATATGCGATGAAAAAGCACAAGCTCTCTTTTCCTTTTTATATCTGTATTGGTCAGCCATTCATCATCTATCTGCCATTAATTCATTTGCATTTCATATGTATCCAGAATGGGGTCTATATAGGTACGTACATATGTATACCTATACACACATAAAATACAAGAACACGTGAGTGTGTGTGAGTGCACATACATACATATATATGCATACATACATACTTACATACACACAAACAAACAAACACAAACACATGCATATCCAAGTAAATTTCTAAATATATACATATATACTTTTTAAATGTGTAATATTTGCCAATGATTGTAAAACTAGCATTCTGTTTTGTTTGTCGATCTATCTATCTATCTATCTATCTATCTATCTATCTATCTATCTATCTATCTATCTATCTATCTATCTATCTATCTATCTATCTATCTATCTATCTATCTATCTATCTATCTATCTATCTATCTATCTATCTAACCCCCACCCCCCAGGTCTCATATTATGAAAAAAAATAAAATGATGTTCCACATCAAGGTTGGTACAGGCCAAACAAGTTTTATTACCTTTTGTTCTTCATCAACAGTAAACATATCAGCAATCACCCTAATATGAGGAGCATTCATTCATTCATTATCTTTAATGTCTATCCTGCATTCAGGGTTTTGAGGGGTGCTGGAGCCTGTCCCAGGTGTCAGTGGAGAGGGTTACACCCTGGATCGGTTGCGAGCCAATCACAGGTCCACACAGAGAGACAAAAAAGTCATTCACACTGTGCATTTTAGGGTCTTCAATGAACCAAATGAATGTTTTTTTACCGTGTGAGAAACTGGAGTACCTAAAGAAGGCCCACACAAATATAGGAAGAATATAGGAAGGCCCCAAGCTTGAGGCAAAGTTAGGATGGGTTGCGGGAAGTGCTAACCTCTGCGTCACACAACAATGTGTTGCAAATACTACTTGTTATTAAAAGCAATGATTTGTGGCTATACAGGTCCTATGAGCCCAAGAAGGCCCAGGAGGCTTGGGGGAAGGTTTTTATTTTGCTGCAGACCTACCTCTAAGAGAACAAGAAAGGCAAAACTTGACCACTCTTTTTGTTTTTTCTACAATACAAGCACTTGATATTTGACCCCCTAATTGTGTCAACAAGAAATGTTCTTCAAGATAGATTCTGTGGGATGATTCCGCCCATCATCACCATGGCATTCACCATGTGAATGAAATGTTTCTGCCCATTCTGGTATTTCAAGAGCAAGCACCTTTATTGTTTATATACCATAAAAGATATCGGAGGAAAATGACTCCATTCTTTTGATTCCACTGTTCAAAACATTATGATGTCGGTTGGCATTTGGATCAGTTTTGGATCAGTTCTGTTAGGGAATAAATCAAAGCCGTTTGCAACAGTCCTGCTGTCATGGAATGGGAAGGTCTGTGTTCATAAGAAAGATTCTGAGTATCTTTAAATAGAAATGATACAAAATGACATGGAGTTCTATGACATTACTTGTTTTTTTTCTTTTGACACTCCTTTTTACTGTTTGCTCACATTGTATTTATCCAGGGTTCCATATTGCAGACACCCTGATCCTTGAAGTTAGTTACCTTAATTACATTGTAACTCCTTCAACTACGCTCCTCCTGCGTCATGAAATGGCTCCGGAATGTATGTTTCAACTACAATTTCCATGTTTTCATGCTGGATATAGTAGTTTGACACAGGCACCAGAAGGAGGATAATGATAACCTCTCAAAGAATGGCAACCAACCTTTTTGCCTCCTAGTTGCTGCATTTTGATGCTCAAAAGGCAGTGCCAGAAGTTGTAGTAAGTTGAGTAACCCTTAATACCGGCTTTGATATGTACTTATAACAGTGGGATGAAACTACAGCTGTTTGCAAGCATGGAAATATTAACTTAAAAGCCACATTGGAATCAGAAGGTTATCAGCCTTTGAATTGACATCAGATTGCAGTTTATTTAACAGGCAACCTAAGATAAAGAAGATATGTCCATAAGACAGCTGAAATATCTAAATATGTTTACGTGGTCGACAATCATTGATAGATCTGAATGAACTGGATTATTCCAAGTTAAATTTATGTCCAACTGAAAAGGAAAAGTACAATTTGATAATAATAGATAGACTGATACATTGTGAAGTAGAAAGGGTCCAGCCATCAACTGTCTCATGAAAGTTGTTTAACCAAGGTCAAAGTTACTTTGACATTTTTGCCATCACTGAAAAAAAAAAGTACAAAGAAAGCAGTTGAAAATCCAGTTGGGATTATCAGACTCTGATAGATAGGTAGTACTTTGGAGAATGTGTATCAGCAATTGGTAATACAGTTAAATTCAGGTATCTGCATCATTTCTGAGTGTCTATTGGGATGTTGATGGATAGTGAGTAATCATAAGGAGGAGGATTGGGTGCAGTCAACTGAATAAACACCGCCTTCAAAAACCTCTGTTCCAGTGCATTCACTCCAACCAGAAAGGTAGACAAAGTTTTCCAAAATAACAGTGGTAACTGAACATGCGTGTAGATGGATAGCTGCCATCACCCTTGCGTGAGAACTCGAGTAATCTTTAATGGTATAATACTGTGTGAAACACTTAAAGGTGGGCAGGTGGAATGTCAGCAGCTACCTATTCATATAGGACACAACATAATGAGAGCCAGACAGATATTAGCACAGCATCAGTACTGAACACAGCATCAGTGACAGCTTGGCACCAGATGTCGACATTCTCTGAGGTTATCCTTGGTGTGCTGGAGTGTGTGAGCGATGGTGATGTTGGGTGTATGTGATGGTGGTGGTTGGAGGTTAATGTGGGGTCCTGTGAAACAAAAAATTCTTAGTTACTGCTGCGTTTGCAAATGAAACTGATAATGAAAATGAAAGTTTTTTTTTAATAGTGAAGTATTACAATAACACACAGCAATGCTGAACAGTGATAATATATGTACTGAAGCAAAAAACGGGCTATGAAATCCTTATAAAAAATTTCACTGAATGACTTTGAAGTAGTTTAATTCTGATTAAGCAATCTTGCAATAAAGACTAATCGAATCTGAAGCCATTTAAATATGGCAAAAGAAAATCAGTCACAAAGAGTTACTCAAATTAAGATGCAGCAATGAGCACTTAATAATTATTCAGTAATGCATTTGTTGTGTTGGGTGAATACTGTTAAACGAAATAGCAATGAAATTGAAACCCCCTAAATTAAGATTTTTGGGTAATGATAGATTACATTGAGTATTGAGTTTAAACATAGTTATGATTATGTTGAGAAGACAGAGCATTAGAATTCCTTCCCTCTCTCATTAACACATTTGGGATATGCTTCCATTAACCTTCAAGCATGTTTGAGGAAACCCATACAGAACATGGAAACTGCTTACAAAAATGCCCCATGTGGGAATCAAACAAGGGTCCTTTGTGATGTGAGGCGGAAGCACTGAACACTACACCCCAGCTTTTTTAAGGATGCAATAATTTGATATGTCACCTTCGGCATCAGATCTGTTGAAATTAGGGCTAAGATATTTTGATCCCATCTTTCTTTACTGTCAGATATTGCCCATAGCTGTACTGTGTGAATAACCTTTTCTTTTTTATAAACTGGAAATAAAGAAAAGAAACCTTTTCACCACAATCTTTGTTCTGTTAGATATTTATTGTTCGAGACAAATCAAATGTACTTGTTGTTATTTAATATTTCTTAGTGAATTGTTGTTTTAAAGTCATTGTTTCCAACTTGAAATCAGCATATCACCATGCGAGGTGCATTTTATTTTCTCCTTTTTATTGATTTATGTATTTATTTTTACCCCTGCACCATTTTATTTTAAACATTGTATCCTGAAGGAGATCAGTGACTGAAAAGTAGTGGTAGGCGAGACTGTAGCCAGAAAACATAGGATGATGGTTTGAAGGATGACTCTGCTGATCAGGAAGATGAAGAGGGACAAAGGCAGAGCAGGGAACAAAGTGGTGGAAACTGACGAGGGAGTAGCTTTGTTTGGCTTTGAAGGAGGAGTCTAAAAAGTCTCTGGTGGTCAAGGGGATCTTCCAGATGACTGGACAACAGCAGGTAATATAATCAGGCAGACAGTTAGGAAGAGTACTTTGTGCATTGTCAGGAGGGTGTTGGTGTCCATTTTTGAGAATAAGCAAATTGTGCAGAATTGTACTACATAAAATGAAGTTAAGTGAAAAGAGAAAGAGATGTCAAACTAGACTGATAGCAGAAGTCACCATTTTTAAGCAGCAGTATGGTTTCATGCCGAGAAGGACTGGGCTACAGCATCCCCTGCGAACCTGAAGAGGAAAAAATGGGTGGAAGTCGGAAAGAACGATAAACAAAACATAGTCTGCATAATTGCATTCAGGCAGAGTGTGTGAAATGATTTCACTGTTCATGGAATGATTTGTGATAAATGCAGTCTCAGGGCGGCACAGGTCAGTGTCTCCTGGAGCCAGCCTCAGGGGGGCATAGGCCAGTGTCTCCCTGAGCCGGTCCCAAGCCCAGCTAGATGCAGAGGGTTGTGTCAGGAAGGGCATCCGGTGTAAAGCTTTTTGCCAAAACCAAATATGCCAATCAATGAATTTCATACCGAACGGTCGACAAGCACCATTGGTGCTGATAACTTACAGGGTACCATTGGAAATTGGGCTACTGTGGGTCGAAGAAGGAGAGGAGGAAGCAGAAAGCATGTTCGGAAGCAGAAAGATAAGAGGAAAGGCAAGAGTCTGGGGCTGAGAGTAGTGCCTTTGAATGCTGGGACAATGACAGAAAAAGGTAGAGAGTTGGTTGACATGATGCAGAGAAGGAAGGTGGATATACTGTGTGTCCAGGAGACCAGAAGGAAAGGTAGTAAGGCTAGACACTTAGGAGTAGGTTTTAAGTTGTACTATTATGGTACTGACAGGAAGAGAAATGGAGTCAGAGTTATCTTGAAAGAGGAGTTTGTTAGGAATATCCTGGAGGTGAAAAGAATGTCAGATAAACTTATGAGTCTGAAAATGGAAACTGAAGTTGTGATGCTCAATGTTGCGAGTGGCTATGCCCCACAGGTGTGATGTTAGTTAGAGGAGAAGGAGATGTTCTGGAATGAATTAGATTACATGATTCAGACTATTCCTAGAGATGAGAGTGTGGTAATAGGTGCAAACTTCAATGGACATGTTGGTGCAGCCAATATAGGCAATGAAGAAGTGATGGGCAGATATAGTATCCAGGATAGGTATGCAGAGGGACAAATTGTGGTAGACTTTGAAAAAAGGATGGAAATGGCTGTAGTGAACACTTTTTTCCAGAAAAGACAGAAATATAAGGTAACTTATAAGAGCGGAGGTAGGAGCACGCATGTAGACTACATCTTGAATAGACAAGGTTATCTGAAAGAGATCAGTGACTGCAAAGTAGTGGTAGGTGAGAGTGTAGCCAGACAGCGTAGGATGTTTGTATGTCGGATGACTGTGATGATCAAGAGGACAAAGGCAGAACAGAGGACAAAGTGGTGGAAATTGAAAAGGGAGGAGTGTTGTATTGTTGTCAGGGAGGAGTTGAGAGAGGCTCTGGGTGGTCAGGGAGAGCTTCCAGACAACTTGAAAAATACAGCTAATGTGATCAGGGAGACAGGTAGGAGAGTACTTGGTGTGTTGTCTAGAAGGAAAATGGGTAAGAAGACTTGGTGGTGGAATAAGGAAGTGCAGGAGTATATACAGAGAAAGCGGTTAGCAAAGAAGAGGTGGGACACTGAGGGGACTGAAGAGAACAGACAGGAGTACAGGGAGATGCAGCACAAGGTAAAGATAGAGGTTGCGAAGGCAAAACAAAGGGTGTGCAGTGACTTGCACCGGGACCTGCTTGTACAGCAGGTCCGGGTGATTTTAGGATAGAGAGGGAAATGTATTGACAGATGCGAGAAGAGTGAAGGGAAGATGGAAAGAGTGCTTTGAAGAACTGTTGAGTGTGAAAAAATGAAAGAGAGGGAAGGGCAGAAGAGGTGACTATTGTACACCACAAAATACCAGAGATTAGTCAAAGTGAAATGAGGAAGACACTGAAGAGGATGAAGAATAGAAAGGCAGTTGGTCCTGATGATATACCTGTGGAGGTATGGAAGTGTCCTGGCCAGATTATTCAACAGGATCTTAGAGAGAGTGGGAAGATACCTGAGAAATGGAGAAGAAGCATGATGGTGCCCATTTTTAATGATAAGGGGGGATGTGCAGAAATGCGGTAACTATAGAGGAACAAAGTTGATGAGCTTTACACATAAATTAGTTTGTTCTTTCATTATCAATACCTCTTATCCTGCACTGTAATTAAGGTACAGGGTGGGATACAACTTGAACTGGGTTGCCGGTCAATTACAGGACCAGTCATAGAGACACAATGATTCACTCTTTCATTCACATGTCTAGGAAATTTTAGTTCTCCATTTGACCCTCTAAATTTTTTGGGATTGCAGGTGTGACCAGAGGACCCGGAGAACAGCCCCATCAAGGCCCCATCATGATCCAATCAGGTTCCTTCTTGCCAGTAGGCAGAAGCGCTAACCACTGCACCACTATTTTGTGTGTATGTATATTCTTCACAGTTCTTCCAATTCTCTCTCATTGATGGAGCATAATTCCCTGGAACTATGTTTGGATGGAAGCAGTCTCTGATGCGACTAGGGATTGGTTTGTGTGCATGAGTTACTGAGTGAAAGCTGTGTTTAACAACATTAACTTGTGTGAGGCTGAAAGCCATCATAGTAGGCAGGAACTTAAAAACCGTGGAATTAAGAAGAATGGGACAAATTATGGAGGCAGGGGTAGTATGAAATAATATGGAATGCTCCCACAATAGAGGAGAAAAAAAAAACAGAATAGAAGAATGTGTGCGTGTGAGTGAATAAGTGAGAGAGATAGCAAGAGGGAGAAAGGAGAGAGGAAGAGAGAGAAAAAGCTATTGGCAAGGGCATTGGACAATGGAGAAGAATTAAATAATAAAAATGTCAACTAGGGAAGTCACAATGTTATATACATGTACAAATGTGTCTTTTAAGAGTGATTATATCTGCTTTATGGGACATAGCAAAGGCATCCTCAGTAATAGGAAATTGTGAATTATTTAGGTTTGTTTGGCCCTTTGGTGAGTTAATTGTGGTCATAACTGCATCAAATTTTATTAAACTCTCAAAATAATAAAAGACAGAACAATTTTGGAGCAACAATTTTGGAGCTGGTAACTAAGAGTGTCAGAAAAGAGAGAGAGAGATGGGGGGTGGTGAGAGAGAGAGCGAGAGAGAGACTGGTCAATAAAAATATCCTTCATCTTTTGGTCCTGTCAATGATTCAGAAGATTCCTGTTACAGAAGTGATTACATTGAGGCACAACAGGAAGTCAATGTATTATAATATATGAGAGATCAAGAAAATGTGAGTTATATACCAATATATTCACTATCCATCGTTTGTACAAGTTCAAACCAACTCAATTTGGTGTCTCTGACCTTACATACGAAACATCTAACATGCGCTGTCCTTCTGATGGACCCATTCCTGTTCCCATCAAACCTCATCACTCCCAAGAAGAACCTCAACATCTTCATCTCTGCTACCTCGAGCTCTGCTTCCTGTCTTTTCTTCAATCGCACTGTCTCGAAAACAATACAGCATTGCTGGTCCCAGCACCGTCTTGTACACCTTTCCTTTGATTCTAAACTTGACACGTTTCTCTGACCGTTCCAACCTGCATGAAAGCATATTTTCACCTCCTTTCCATACTGTCCATTGCTCTGGACTGTTGACCCTAAGTACTAAACTCCTCCACCTTCTGTATCTACACTCCCTGTAGCCCCACCATTCCAATGTGGCCCCTTGCATTCACACAAGTGTATTCTGTCTTTTTGCAGCTAACTTTCAGTCCTCTCCTTTCAAGGGCATACCTCCAGCTCTCTAGATTTTCTTCCACTGGCTCCCTACTCTCACTATAGATCACAATATCATCTGCAAACACCGTGGCCCATGAGGATTCCTGTCTAACTTCTTCTGTCAGCCTGTCCATCAATACTGCAAAAGAAAAGGTGCTTAGATCTGATCCCTGATGTAGTCCCACCTCCACCTTGAATTTCTGTGTCACACCTGCACCACACGTCACCACACGTCTCATAACGCGCATACCTATCCTTCAACAGTCTAACATACTTCTCTGCCACTCCAAACTTCCTCATACAGTACCATAGTTCCTTTCTTAGCACCCTGTGGTGTGCTTTTTCTAGGTCAACAAAGGCACAGTGCTGCTCCCTTTGACCTTCTTTGTACCCGTCTACCAGTAGTAATGCTCTTTCTTGACACTGAACCATACTGCAGCTCACTAATGCTGACTTCTGCTCTCGGTATAATTTTCAGTACTCTTTCACGTAACTTCATTATATGGCTCATTAACTTTTAAACCCCTATAGTCACCTCAATTCTGCACATCTCCAATATTCATAAAATGGATACCATCACACTTCTCCATTTCTCAGGCATCTTTTCTCACTCCCTGGGATCCAGTTGAATAATCCAACCATAAACTCTACTGGCATTTCTCATAGACATTTCTGTACCTTCACATCTACAGATATCATCAGGACCAACTACCTTTCCACTCTTCGTCCTCTTCAGTGCTCTGAATTTCATGTGTGTGATCCCCTGGCATTCTTTCTGCAGTCACAACAGAGATTGTATTAATGAAAGTAGCTTAACTGCTTCAGAACACACTTGTAAAATCGAGATTAAATCAATGAAGATTTCAAAGTCTAAAAGCTGGTAAAATAATCAAGTTGTATTTTTCATTTTTCTTTCAAAGTTTTCCGTGTTGGTTTGTCTATATGACAAACCATTCCTGCAGGTGCAGAAATGAAGAAGTGATGCAGAGGAGTTAAATGTCAACAAGCACAATGCAATCCTTGCAGAAGTGTTTTTATAGATTATATCTTTACTTACAAGTCTGAGAACTAGAGAATGTAACACAGTTGGATTGATTAATTTAAGGGTTGTGAAGTGCTCTGAAACAAAGGGCACCAAGCACTGCTTCATCATGTTAGAAGATGTCATCTCTGGTGGGTTCAGGCATCAGATAGGAATACTATGGGCACATAAAATTGGCAAGAGGCTGTGGTCACCCAGAACAGGCTGGAAAAATTATAAATCTCAAACTGCCTGCTTTGTCTTTGGATTCCTGGGAGGAGTGCAAGGCACTTCCCGGGAATGGACAAAAAATTTTGATATTATAGTAGTTGAGGAAAATTAGTGAATGGTGTTCTATGTCATTGCACCATGACATATTCATCAAAAAACCACATTGTTGACAGAAATGCTGATATATCCTTACAATCTCCACTGCTCATACCTTTTTTCATTCATATCTGACTGGCACTTACGAATCACAGAAGTGTTTTGAAACAGAGCCACCAGCAGTTCATCCTGGTTGGCTTGGATGGACAAGGGGTTTGCAGGATATATGTGAAGGAAACAACATTTTAGAACCTAGGATATAATCAAGCAACTATGATTTTTTTCATCAAAGATTTATGTCAAAACTAAAAAATGTCAAAGTCATGAGGCACCCCAGTATTCAAATATAAGTCAACTTTATTGCCAATTTCTCCACATTAGCTGGACATACAGAGGAGTCAAGACGATGTTTCTCACAATCCCACGGTGACATGAAATCAATAGTAAATGAGTGCAAATTAGTACTAGATTGAAATGTCACATGAAACAGTAATCATTGAACTACGAGGTATTGAAGTGTAAAGTGCACATAGACACAGATTAGTGCAGAACAGCAGTAGTGCAAAAAGATAAAAAAAAAAAAATAGATAATAATAATTCAAAGTTAAATAAAAATAAATAAATAAATAAAAAGGAAAAGTGGTGATGTCTTGATGCGTTCTCAGAGTCCAGTATAGAGTGGGGGGAGATATCAGCATCCGGGGTGTGGGGGGGCAGTTCGGGGGGGGGTTGAAGAATGAAGAGAGAGAGAGTTCAGCAACTTGGGGTGGGGCGGAATGGAGGGACTGGGATAGTCGGGAGGGAGTTCAGCATCCTGACAGCCTGGTGTATGAAG
>CAAKHD010004658.1:15930-33980 GCA_901007705.1 Fistularia tabacaria
GGGGTGTGTGGAGGGTGGGCAGGGGGGAGGGAGGGGGGGGGGGGGGAGGGGGGGGGGGGGGGGGGGGGGGGGGGGGGGGGGGGGGGGTGGAAGAATGAAGAGAGAGAGAGTTCAGCAACTTGGGGTGGGGCGGAATGGAGGGACTGGGATAGTCGGGAGTGAGTTCAGCATCCTGACAGCCTGGTGTATGAAGCTGTTGGTAAGTCTGGTGGATCGGGCCCGGAGGCTTTGGTACATTATCCCTGAAGGCAGGAGGCTGAAAAGGCTGTGTGCGGGGTGGTTGGCGTTGCTCACAACTGAGGATGCTATACGGGTGACACGGGTGGTGTGTATGTCTTTCAGGGAGGGGAGTGGGGCATCGATGATGTGTTGCAGAGCCTGTTGTAGTCTGAGCAGCTCCCGCACCACATAATGATACAACCTGTCAGGATGCTCTCGATGGTGCCACGGTAGAAGGAGCGCATGATGGGTGCAGGGGCTTTCACTTGCTTGAGTTTGTGAAGACAATAGAGGGGCCACTGTGCCTTCTTCGCCAGTGATGCAGTGTTGGTGGTCCAGGAGAAGTCCTCACTGATGTGCACCCCCAAGAATTTGGTGCTGCTCACTCTCTCCACTGCAGCGCCATTGATGGTCAGCGGGGGGTGCCTGGTGTAGCCTCTCCAGAAGTCGTCAACAGTGTAATGTTACAAGACTTTATTTCTTGAATTATTTATGATTGTCCTAAAGATGGTCATACACAAAATTAATTGTCTTAGAAAGATGTTTCAGACGAAAGTAAATTTTGTATGTCCTCTAGAAACCAAGGTCTCATTCTGGAGGAAGGGTGGAGAGGCACAGAATCCACATTGCTTTGAGGTCCAGTGTGAAGTTTTCAGTCAGTTAATATTTGGGCTGCCATGTCATTCGCTGCAGTTCATCCACTGTGTTTTCTAAAGTCCACTGTCAAGCCAGCCATCTATCAGGAAATTTTAGAGCTATTCATGCATCCTTCTGCTGATTGGCTTCATAGAGCTGCTAATTTCATTTTTTAGCAGAACTTGGCACCTGCCCACACTACCAAATGTACCAAAAGCCGGTTTAATGACTGTGGTGATGCTCCTCTTGTTTGGCCAGCAAACTCAACTGACCTGAACCTCTTAGAACAACTATCGGATATTATCAAGAGGACGATGAGAGACACCAAACCCAACAATGCAGATGTGCTGAAGACCACTATCAAAGCGACCTCGACTTCCATTACACCTGAGTTGTGCCACCGGCTGATTGCCTCCATGCCACGCTGCATTGATGGTGTAATTTTTTTCCAAAGGAGGCCCAACCAAATATTGAGTGAAAAACAATATATATTGATCTTGAATAACATTCATTTTTTTTGAGACACTGGATTTTGGTTGTATTATCCATGGGTCATAATCATCAATATTTCAAGAAATAAATGCTTGAAATATATCATTCTGTGTATTGTATGATGGATTTCACTTTCTGAGAGAGAAAAAAAAATGATCATGCATTTATCATGAAATTCTCACTCTTTAGGCATACTGACTGACAGACAAAGAAATAGATAGAGTGAAACTACTAATGTGGGAGCAGCTATGTACAATTTAACAAGTCCTGTAAAT
The DNA here is from genome assembly GCA_901007705.1 of Fistularia tabacaria. Taxonomy (NCBI): domain Eukaryota; kingdom Metazoa; phylum Chordata; class Actinopteri; order Syngnathiformes; family Fistulariidae; genus Fistularia; species Fistularia tabacaria. Next base: position 17,553 of record CAAKHD010004658.1, read on the forward strand.
ACTGCATAAATATATCACAATATAGACCAAATACTTTGGTCTTTGTTATAATCATCATTAAACAATTATTAAAATGATAAGGTTGTCTCGATAATGCCTGACACAAAGCTGAGCTATGTGTTCCATTTATTGTTGTCGCGAAAATAGCGCCAATTCACTGGACAAGAAAATTTCACTCATACAAATTTAGCTTTATAATAAAGCTTAAAATCCCCTCCTCTAGCCGCCACCTTATCCTGGTGGAGGGGATTGCATGCCCCAGTGATCCCCAGCAGCTGTGTGGCTTTATGCCTCTGGTAGCGTCAACCAAGGCTAACAGGTCCTGGGTGAGGGACCAGATAAAGTGTTGCTAAAGAAGACCCCCAAATGACGAGTAAGACAAATGGATCTTTTCCCTTCCCTGGGCTTGCGTCCAATCGGTAAAAGTCCCCAGAGCCAGGCCCGTGGGAAGGGCTTAATGGCCTGGCTGGGCCCCACGGGTGCAGTTCCCTCTTTGGCCTGAGCTAGTGCACGAGGCAGAGAGGCTCCAGCTAGACATAATTGGACACACCTTGGCACATGGCTTGGATTCGGGAACCAGGCCTCTTAAGAGGGGTTTGACTCTATTACACTCTGGATTTGCCCCTGGTGAGAGGAGCTAGGCAGTTGTGGGGATATTGATTGCCCTCTTACTCGACGCCTGTATGTTGGGATTCAACCCGGTGGAGGAGAGGGTAGCTCCCTCTCTGGTTTGGAGACAGGCTCTGACTGTTGCGTGTGCCTATGCACCTAACAGCAGTTCAGACTACCCACCCGTTTTAGGGTCCCTAGAGGGGCTGCGAGAAAGCACTCCTGCTGGGGACTCCCTCGTCTTACTGGGGGACTTCAACGCTCACGTGGGCAATGACAGCGAGACTTTGAAAGGCTGGATTGGGATGAATGATCAACTGATCACCCCCTGGCAGCAAGCTGGCTTCGTTGGTGGTAGAGGACACCAGTCAGACCTGGCACAGCCAAATGCATTGTGAAGGTCTGATGGGAACCTCTGGCAGAGTCCCCTGCAAGAAAGAGCTTTAATTCCTATCTTCGGGAGAGCTTCAATCACATCCCAGGGGAGGTGCTGGAAATTGTGGCCCATGTTGTGTGTCTCCATTGTTGAGGCAGCAGACTGGAGCTGTGGCTACAAAGTGGTCAGTGCCTTTAGAGGCAGTAATCCCCGATCCTGTTGGTGGAACGCAGCGACGAGGGATGCCGTCAAGATGGAGGAGTCCTACCAAGCCTTTCTGGCCTGTGGGGCTCCGAAGGCAGCTGACAGATACTGGCAGGCTGAGTGATTTGTAGCTGTGGTGGTTGCCAAGGCAAAAACTTGCGCGTGGGAGGAGGAGTTTGGTAAGGCCATGGAGAACAGCATTTGGAGGGTGCCAAGGAGATTCTGGTCTGCCATCCAGCGGCTCAGGATGGAGAAGCAGTACACTGTCAACACTGTATACATTGGAGACGGAAACTCAACCCGTGACGTTGTGTCTCCTCAATCCCCACAACGTGCTTCCCAATTAAAAACCGGAGTCTTGGGGGCTTGACTCTGGGGTGGACTCTGAGGTGGACACTCCTATTTCCGGGGCTGAATTTGCCGAGTTAGTCAGAGTCGGTGGCGGGCCCCCAGGGATGGATGAGATCTGCCCTGGTTTCCTTAAGGCTTTGGATTTTCTGGGACTGTCCTGGCTGACACACCTATGCAGGAAGTGCCACTGGATTGGCAGACTGGGGTGATGATCCCCCTCTTTAACAAGGGGGATTGGAGGGTGTGCTCCAACTACAAGGGGATCACATTCCTCAGCCTCCCTGGAGAAGTCTACTCAGGGATGCTGGAGAGGAGGCTCCGATGGGTTGTTGAACCTGGGGTCCAAGAGTAGCAGTGTGGTTTTTCGTCCTGGCTGTGGAACAGTGGACCAGCTCTACACCCTTGTCAGGTCCTTGAGGGTGCATGGCAGTTTGCCGGACCAGTCCACATGTGTTTTGTGGACCTGGAGAAGGAATTTGACCGTGTCCTGGAGGAAATCTTACGGGGGTTGGTCCGATAGTATGGGGTACCAAACCCTTTAATACAAGCTGTTCGGTTCTTGTATGATTGGTGCCAGAGGTGCATTGTCAACAATTCTTGTTGAAATCATGTTGTTGTGGCAACTGGCCTTGAATTCTTCACTTGAAGACATTTCACCCCTCATCTGAGATGCTTCTTCAGTTCTAATGACCTGAGGGGAGTTTCTGAATATAACTGCCAGGGTTTTGGGCAGGTCTAGGTTATGATAGCTCATTATGTAAATGTAAGAGTTGATTGGCAGAAACTAGGTCTAAGGGGATTGTTATGCCAATGGGGGCTGTCTTTCATTGGGGACAAAATAAACTTTTGTGGGATTAACTGGATTGAAATGTGGAAAGATAAAGCTAAACAAAGGAGTGAAACCTGTTGGATCACATGAACTGAGAATCATGTGGAAGTTACCAGGGGCTGGTTCTGGTGGTGAATCTTTCCTGATGGGCCTGATCTGTGTGTGCAAATCCTTCTTGGTACTGATCCCAGTATGGCGTTTTACATTTGTGAAAGGTTATGTCTGAGGGCCCCTCCTCTGTTCAGATATGTTTTGTTTCTGTTATGATAAAGATGGCTTCTTTTACTCATCTCTTGAACCATCTGTCTTCTCTGGCCAGAATATTGACAATGCTGACTTCAAAGGAATGGCCCTTGTCCAGGTGTACGTGGACTGCGGAGTCCTGTCCTGAAGTGGTGGCTTTCCTGTGTTGGGCCTTCCATTTGTGCAGAGGTTGTTTGGTCTCTCCAATGTCGACGTCATCACAACCGTATGTGCAAGTGACAGCATACGCCACATTCTCGATCTTATGCCCACTTGCTTTGTTCTTTGGGTGCACAAGTTTTTGATTAGATTTTTTATTTTATTTGCACATATACATAGATACGTATAAAAATAAGATTTTTTTAAAAAAAGACAACTGTGCAGGAGAGAGTGAGAAGATCATGACGTCTTTTAGGACCACCTCCCCAAATTTAAAACAGGCAAGGCATAAACAGGCAAGACAATGATCACAAGATTTTTTTATAGAAATCAGACATTTAAATCTTTTTCGATATTAACATAATTTTCAACTGTCTTTTAAAAGAGTCTATTGTGGACATGGTCTTTAGAGCAGGAGCTAAATGGTTCCGAAGTGAGGGTCCTCCATATTTAAGCATTTGTTGATTGACCGTAGTTCTACAGAAGGGAAGATACAGATCTGTGCTGTTCCTGGTGAAGTAGGTGTGAACATCTTAAGAATGCATAAAGAAGTTGTTAAAAGCTTGTAGCATAACATTTGGTATAGTCAAATATTTGTTCATAAAGACACAAATGCAATAGACATTTACATTAAATATTGTCAAACGTTATTGTAGCGTGAGATGGGTAGACTGGCCACCACAAACCATTAATCCCTTGTGGCTATGAGGACCTTTAGGAGTCTCCCCATGGTTCGGGGTTTGAGAACTCTGTCATGTAAATAGTTGTACAATGCTGTTGATGTTGTGTTACACTAACCTGCATAATTAGTTGTCATAATAGGGGGGATGCACCCTTTAGAGTAACAGTTGGGCTGGGAAATACACCCCTTGGATTTTTCCGTATTGTTGGTTAAATTAAAACTCTTGTTCTCAAGAGGCGAGGAAAAAGAGCCCTTCTCCCAAGCCAATGAGCCACAAGGTTGGGCCTTGTACTATCTTAGAAAAGTTGCCTAATGTCGTTTATAGGAAAGGATTACTAAAATGGGGTCACATGGTGATCTCACAGAGAGACTGGCCCCGTACCAACCCTTGATCCAACCAGGGGGCGAAACTTGATATTGGCCACCATAAGCCGTCTCCCCTTTCGAGTCTGTTGATGAGGCACCTAATCGACTTCTCCGACACCGTAGGACCCCACCCAGCTCCAAGGATTTTGCTACGGTTGCTGAAGACAGGAATTTTCTAATTTTGTTAAAAGGATCCTGCGGCAGAAGATGGATGGATATAATTATTTACAGTGTCAATTGCTTTTGACAAGTCTAGAAATAAAACATGAGTGTATTCTTTATTATCTAGATTTTTTGTGATATTATCAACAAGATGCAAAAGGGCCATTTCAGCAGACATGTTTTCTCTTAAGCCATACTGGTGGTCATATAAGATAGAATTTTCAGTTAGGTGTTTTGAAATTCTTTTAAACACCAATTTTTCAAGTACTTTAGAAAAAAAAGGTAAAAGAGAAATTGGTCAGTATTTGTTTAACAATTTGGAATTCCAGATTTAAACAATGGAGTTCTTTAGCTAGTTTGAGATCTCTTGGTGCAACACCTCTTTTGAGTGATAGAGAGAAAATATAAGTCAAAGGCTCAATAATAGAGGAAGCTACTTTCTTTACGAGGCTAGCATTAATTTCATCATGTGCAGGAGCTGCAACCCTCATCTTAAGTATTATCTGAAGTACCTCATGTGAAGTTGGAGGATCAAATGCATTTAAACAAGAATAATGCTGATCACAAATTTTTGAAGTAGATATTCCTGTTGTCTCAATATTTATTTTGCCAGTGAAGGACAAACATTCACAAATAAATCATTGAAACAGTTTGCAATATCTATGGGGTTTCTATAATTTTTTGTTCCATCAGATAACTGAGATGGTGTTCCTCTGGTTGGTTGTTTTTTGTTTAATAATTCAGTTTTTTTTTGTTTTTTTACATGAATTTTGCAACTTCTCAGAATAATATATCTATTTTGCATCTTACTATATTGATTTTTATTCTTTTATTTAATATGCTTTATTAAATGGTATGGGACTAACTTATTTTCAGTAATGGAAGATTTTGCTTTTGCAGATGTTAACCATGGCCTAACAATGTATTTGTTTTATCTTTACTTTGCACAAGTACAACAAGTACAACATTTATCAAACAAAGATGAAAATATATACATAAATGTCTGATATGCCATCTAAGCATCCTGCAAACCTCATTCCATGACATCTCTCCCAATGATATTTTGAAAGACTCCTCATTTTTTTAAGTAAATATACAATGCTTCACACTATAAGCTGGCTTTTCTTGTGAAGGTTTTGTATCAAGCAGAAATGTAGGGAGATGATCTGAAATATCAGTGAGCATTACACCTGAAAAAAAAAAAGTTATTATGTTATCAATTAAGGTTGCAGATGAACTTGTTATCCTTGTGGGTCTATGAATAATTGGATAAAAATAATAAGTATAAAGAGTATTTAAAAAATCTATTGAAGAATTCAATTCATGTTTCAATAGATCAATATCAAAGTCAATATCAAAGAAGGATACAGGTCTTATTTATGAGACTTGTAATTTCCAAGGTTGAGAATAAAGCCTCATTAAAAATGAGTATGTATGAGTATGAGTATAAAAATATGTATAAGTATGTATGAAAGGTATTAAAATTAGTACTATTATCATTTTCTGGTGGTCGATAAATGCCTCCAATGATTATATTTTGACCCCAAAAATGTTGCATTTTGGAATTCCTATTATTACAGCTTCAGCTGCAGTTTCCTTCAATTAAATACTCAGATCTTTTCTTTCAATAAATTCAAACCTCAGGGAAAAAGATAGACACTCTGCCACCCTTTTTATTTTTTTGACAGAGAAACTGTGTGAAAGTGACATGAAGACTAAAAGAAATAATTGAACACAAAAAGGCAACAGTCAAATATTTTAGATAGAAGGCATTTTAGTTGGATTGATGAGGAAGTACAACCAATTTGTAATACTTCAGAAAGGCAATATTTCCCTTCTTTCTCTCTTCCCTAAGTTGTGAAAGCAGTTCTTTGCGTGTCATTCGAACTTTGTCAGAGTGCCTTTGAGGGACTTTGCTTTTTTTCAGTATTTCTTGTTTGTTTTGTTTCGTAGAAATTCAGTCAGAATAGATCTTGGTTGTCCAGCAGGATCATATTTCCCAAATTTGAAACCCACTTTCAAATTCAATGTGCTTTGGTTCTATTTTGAGATGCTCCAAGAACACTTTCTTTACTTTTGACTCAGTTTCGCTCCATAATTCTGACTTTAACATCAGGAACTTCATCGATCCATGTAGTCCAGTTTGTATGCATGTTGTTTAAAGAAGCTTGATATTGACCAATATTTTCTCAGATGTCTTGATGTTTTTCAGTCATTTTGTCTGATCTAGCCTTTATCCCATCAAGTTCAGTCTGAGAAGACTAAGGACTTGATTTTAGGTCCTTAATGTCTTTAGTCACACTTTGGACATCTCTGAACAAGTTGCTGTGGTGTATAGTTCTCATTACCCCCAGTTTGTGCTCAAGGGGGTGGTGTGAGTTGAAAATTGAATACTGGTTTGTTGGTTTTCTGTAAATCTTGATGTCCAGGCTTCTGTCCTGTTGGATATGAACGCAAAAGTCCAAGAAGGGGAGTTGGTCAGCAGTGACGTCCTCACTTGTGAATTTGATGTGGGCATCGAGTTCTGGGCTGTAAAGTTGTAAGTTGTATTCCTTTCAGGTGAGGGTTGGACTCCCCAAGGGCTGTCCTTTGTCACCGATTCTGTTCATAACTTTTATGGACAGAATTTCTAGATGCAGCCAGTGAGATTAGGGGATCTGGTTTGGTGACCTCAGGATTGGGTCTCTCTGTGGTTTGCAGCCGAATGTGAAGCGGTCAGGATGAGGATCAGCACCTCCATATCCGAGACCATCGATCTCACCTGGAAATGGTGAGGATGCCTCCTGGATGCCTCTCTGGTGTGGTGTTCTAGGCATGTCCAATTGGGAGGAGGCCTCCGGGAAGACCCAGGACACACTGGAGGGACTGTGTCTGTAGGCTGGCCTTGGAATGCCTTGTGATCCCCCGGAACAGCCGGTCCAAGTAGCAAGGGAGAGGGACTTCTGGGCCTCTCGGCTTTGGCTGCTGCCCGAGCAAAGAATGGTAAACAATGGATGGATGGATGGATGGATGGATGGATGGATGGATGGATGGATGAATGGATGGATGGATGGATGGATAAAGCTTTTAATGCTTAGTAAGGGAGGATGTTACATAGAGGACATTAATGCTTGTAATCTGTAGTGAGTCTTCTCTTGTTGCCAAAGGAAAACACTCTAAAAAGCTTACTTTATTATATATTTGTACGTCTTTGCGAATTTTATATTATTTTTTTAATTGCCACGATAAATCTAAAATACTCAGAAATTATAATGATCATTGTTTGAATTTTCAATATTTAGAGAATATTTCTGAACAGCTATCATTTAGCTGGGGTTCTCCATACTCACCTGTAGATGTGAAGAATAAATGTTTTTTCTTTACTAGATGTTACTGTGGTAGAATCTAAGCATATTGTAATTTTGACTGTGCCTCCTAAAACTTAAAATGAGTCAATGGTTTGGTCAAGTCATTGTTTGAAAGTGTGCTCCTCAAAGAGGTTTATTTTCTTTTCAGCAATTCATGTATTTTTGTCTCCCAGTGTTTTTACCCTTTTGTGCAGATAAATGAGAAGAATACAACTTTTAATTATCCAAGTAAATGAATTTTGATGTTTGAAAGTTTTTAGATTCTCGATGTAGGCCTGATGTAATAGAGTGTGGGTGACACAGGGTGACCACATCGGAAGTAAAGCCCCTTCCCTCTCTTTGACATAAATTCCTTTTGTTTGAATCACTTGTTTTGTTGTTAAAGGCACTTTGGGTATATGAATCAGAAATCGTATAGGAGACCTGCTTTTTCAGTCATCCTAGTCATTTAAAAAAAGGGGTCTTTTGCCATTTTTCTTATTGATTTGAAATGTTCTATCTATCTATCTATCTATCTATCTATCTATCTATCTATCTATCTATCTATCTATCTATCTATCTATCTATCTATCTATCTATCTATCTATCTATCTATCTATCTATCTATCTATCTATCTATCTATCTATCTATCTATCTATGCAAAGTTATATATCTCTCTTCTTGTTCTTGTTATCGTCTTGATGAGCTACCTGTATTAAAATGGTAACACCAATATTTAAAATAAGGGGGTCTTTTTTATTTTGAGAGTCAAAAGTAAAATGATGTTGTACACAACTGTATAATATTTTTTGTTTATCATAAGCATACATTGTTTAAATCACATGGAGGGTCCATAACAAAGTCATTTTATCCATCATCTCTTGCTGCAGCAAAGAAATGCCATTTCTGTGCCAAATATGTCCCAATGTATGTGTTGGTTTGTGTGTGCATGAGTGAAAGAGAGAGAAATGTGGACGGGAAATGAAACATTTATATTCAATATGCATTTTGCCCGTTGAATAGGGAATCAGATACTCTTTTGGAGTTCTTACAGTTGCAAAACTGACTCCAAAGGACTCAGTGCCACACCAGCCATGAACCTCACCACATGCCACTGAAATACACATTTCGGGGAAGGGGATTTTAGTCTTTGTTTAGTTACAAGGGGATCAAGTGACCCCGACATCATATATATCTTACTCCCAGTGTACTGTCGTTCCACAATTTTACAGACCCATCGTTAATTGTTTTTCCTCTGCTAACAAAAATTATGTTATTTACTTACTTACTTATTTTTCAGAAGCATAAGCCTTCATATTACATATTCCTGTTGTGAAATTCCCTTGTGATATTATACTGTACTGCACAGAAAAACAGATATGTATGGAATATGTTTACACAACAATTTACTCACTGGCTCTCTGAAGGCAGCACGAAGCAACAGTCACAAAGGCAGTTTATATGCCCTGAGTGGGTGTTTTCTCTGTTTGAAAAGGAGCTACACATATACTGGTAGCTGATAAATCCAAGTGCAACATTTTGTCAGAGTCACCTCAGCTGCTCTGTGATTATACCTGAACTGCACTTGCTTGCATTTATTTTTTTTTTCTGTGTTGTCATTGACCACACAGAACAGAGACAGCAGCTTATATAAATCTAATCACAGGCAACTGGGCTATACGTGATAGTCTAGCCTGTCATTCATGTGTGTGTGGAGAAGAATTGGAGGGGGGTGGGTCAGAGCCATGGCATTTCATCCAGTGCAGGACTGGAATTCCTCTTCTCTTGAACCTTAATTCCAAACACCATTTAGGGAGAGCAAGTTGTTTAGGGAAGGTGCCTGTTTGTCAAAACTGCATTGAGCATATTGTTTTAGCCCAAAAGAAAGGTGCAGAGAGACAACTTTATTTTGACAGAATCAACAAAAAATTCAAAGACTGTAGGTTGTGTGTATATATTTTCTTAATGGGCTATTTTTAATTGTATGAAAAATTAACTTTTAGGTCATCACCAAACAGCAACTCGTTCAGCCTCCAAGTCCATTCAGAGGCAGCTGGGCTTTTCCCACGACATAGTGGATATATGGAGAAGGATACACACTAGCTCCAGAAAATTTGCATTGTTCCATTTACACAATAACAAACTTATAATGTAATGTATACTTTATTAATCCCTCATGGGGAGATTACGTCTGTGCATTTAACCTATCATAGATGAACCATAAGCAGTCGGCTGCCATCAAGCAGCGCCAGGGGAGCAGTGGAGCAGTTAGGGGTTTGGTGTCTTGGTCAACAACAATTCGACACACTAGGAGGAGCCGGGAGTCAAACCAGGAATGTTCTGTTCCAAGGTCAATCACTCATGCCGCAAAAGCAAAATTACTTTAGCTTACTTTAGCTTTTTAGTTTTTCTTGTTTTTAAGCATCATTTTAACATTCTTATGAACTTTTATGATTTTACCAGTAGGATCTACCAATCAGTCATTGCGCTTAGGTATGTTTTTATGAGGAACATCCTACCTAAAAGTGAATATGAGTAAATCAATTTGTTTTAATTCCTGCTCAATCAAGACATGGTTCATCGTTCACTATGGTTACTGCAATTTTGCACATCTCCCATATTCTTAAAAACTCTTCATTCCTCAGGCATCTTTTTCACCCTCTAGGATCCTGTTGAATAATGTAACTAGGAACTCTACTGCCATCTCTCCAAGACATTGCCATACCACCACAGCCATATCATCAGGAGTTACTGCCTTGCCACTCTTCATACTTTTCTATGGCCTTTACTAATCTCTCAGTATCAGATTCAGGATCACTGTATATGTTCTAGAGGGGCAATTGGAGGGCATAGGGAGTTGTATTGGCATCAGGGAAAGGACCCAGCATTTATAAATAAAACTGTACAACTGTATTATAGACTGTACATGTATACAAATGGATGTACTGTGGTGGACACTGAGGGGCATGGCCTCTCACTCCATGGTACTCGGGGTTGGGGGGCATGGTTTGCCACAGGGATATATATGCGGCCAGGAACTGCATGGTGTTCTGTTGTATTGTTGGTCCTCATGATTAAAGTTAAACTCATCCATGACTCCAAGGCTCCTTCATCGATGATTCCTCGCCAAGGACCACAGTACAACTATCAATATCTGTACATTGGAACCTGTCCTGGATATGAGAAGCATTAAGATATCTTGGCCTGTTTCTGGGAAATTATGATTTTTTGGGGAAGAATTGAAAATGCCTCATAAAGAAAATAGATGAAAAGCTGGCAAGATGAATGTGCTTACACCCCCAAATGTCATATGAAATCAGAGTGTTGGTGTTGGTTTAATGACATATTAGTCTCCCTACCATTGCATCAGCTAGCCTGTCTGGACCCTCCATTATGGGTTTTCGCTGAAATCAGAAAAAAATTGTCAATTTCTTTTGGAATGTCTTGCATTGGGTGTCACATTCAGTTTTGTTTTTACCTTGGAATCAGGATTGTCAGGCCCTTGTCCACCTGGCCAGTAGAACAGCCAAATTGACAGTACAGTCTGTTAAAAGGTACCTTGCAGGTACCTTGATTTAGCTTAGAGGGAAGTGGCATTTTGGCGCTGGATGCTGCTCAGCTTTGAATTGATTTTAAATGTTGAAAGTTAAGTGAGTAACTTAGATTTACTTGGTATTTTAAGTCCTGCGCTCTGTTAAATGGCACATAACTAAAAGCATTATCTCTCTTTACTGGCTGCTTTGTTTGTACTGCAGCTACAAACTGGAACTGATGGGACATGAGTACAATGTGAAGACTGTGATTTTAAAGTCGAAAGTGGATGCAGCGGGACAAGCTGGTAAAAAGGAGTTTGGTACTCTGGAGGAGGGAACTGTCTTCACAAGAAAAGAGTCTCCTCCTCCATACTAGGAGAATGGCTTGACCTGACCCCACAGATGCCTTTCCTGATCTCAACCTGAGCCCTGAAATAAAAGATCGAAGCAGACTGTGCCTGACCACCGATAAAGTCAAACTTCAGGTCATGGAAAGAAAAACTCTCAATACTTACTGCAGTTAAGCCATACATAAGGGCAGCTTTTGTGACACAGCTGTGCTTTGGACCATTCCCCCAGTGGAGAACACTGTATATTCTCCCTCTATAGAAAGGGACTGGTGACCTGCAGTGGAGGATCTTGGTGCTATTGCAGCAAATGCATTTATCCCTGATAAATCCTTCTGTTTTAAACAGTTATCCTTTTTGTGATATGTCTGAAAATATGTTTCATGTTTTTATCAAGTGGAAGAGACATTAAGCTTTCTAACATGTGACCTTTTTACCATTGTTTAAACTTTATCTTTTTTTTTTATTTTAGTGGTCAAATAAGAAAAAAAAAAGAAAAAAAAAAGAAGAAAAGTTTTAATTGGAGAAGCAAAACAAGCTATTTATTTGACCCAAAGAGAAAGCATTCTGGAGGCTGTGGGCTTGCGGAAGTGCAATGTGAAGGCAAGACTGAAGTTAGAGTTCGCCTTCCATTATGCCACATAAAATTTAGTATGTTTTTGGAGCTATGGGGATTTGAGAAAATCCTACGTACAGGGGATATCTCAGAACAAGGATAGCTAAGGTTCAGAGTAAACCCTGGTTGATATATTTGTGCTTACATTTATGCCATTTATGCATCTGTTATCATGTCCCCATTTGTATCAAACTATTTTTCCAAAAAATTAAAGAAATCTTCTATTTATTGTTCTTGTTATATCCATCATCCTCGTCATCATCAACCATCAACCCAATGGCGACGGAGACAGAAAGAGAGGGAGAGGGAAGACAGGAGGAAGTTAGTGTTACCAGCCCTCTTGTTTACTGGTAAATGGGGCCAATTGTGAGCTCCCAACAGACAGCTGATGAGGGAGAAGCCTGGTCAAAATGCACTTGCATACACCAAACATAGGAAGGGAAAGGAGATGATGGCAAGGGATGGAATGGGAGACAGAAAGAGAATGGATGGTGATGGATGGGGCAGGAGACAGAGTAAAATTAGTGAATGACACAGCAACCAGTGACACACACTCAAATCTCTGGCTTTAAAGCCCTTACTGCTTGCCAGTAGCAGGAGTGTATGGAAATATGTCTGCCGTGAACTAAATCCTGACACATAGCACAATATGTTGGCACTGTGGAGTAAAAATAGAACTTTGTGACTTAATAATACAGTAACCAGAGTAGTAGAATTTCTTGGTTTTGAGAACAGGACATATCTTAATTTAAAAGAATCATTCCTGTCATGTAGGAATCTGTGGTTAGAATTTTGTGGACTGTTGAAATTAGAACAAAATGGAGAGCTGTCATCTTAATCCTGATATAATCTCCTGCTACAAGATGGAAAAAGATGTAGTGGGATAAAAGGAGAGAGTGTTGGACCGTTAATCCAAAAAACCATCTCAGATACCTCTGCTTCCCTCATGAACCAGTACTATAAACTTAGCTGTATGCCAACATTTAATCTAATCCATATGGCATCAGATTTATCTGCAGGTAAATCAGAGTCTGGGATAAGTATCTGTCAGCTAGATCAATACGGTGCAGAGGTGAAGCGAAAAAAAGAAAGAGGGAGTGTTTCAGGCCGTTTCTCCTAAAGAGTGTATGTTTGAGGAGAAATCTGTGTGACCGTGCAGGTGGAAAGGAAACTTTGGAAACAAATAAATAAATTGGGCGGGTAAAATTTACCCCGAATGATTGAGTGAGTGAATGTTGTTCGTCGATACATGCGGCCCTGCGATTGACTGGCGACCAGTACAGGGTGTACCCCGCGTCCCAACCGATGACAGCTGGGATAGGCGCCAGCATCCCCCGCGACCCTGAGTGCAGGATAAGCGGCAGAAGATGGAGGATGGATGGATGGATGGATGGATAGATAGATAAATAAATAAATAAATAAATAAATAAATAGATAAATAAAAAAATAAATAATCATAGCAAGAAACCCTTGATATACTCTGCTCTGCTTTCCCTTTGTTGGTGAAATCACTAACACTTCGCTTTACTTTCTCTTCCGGGGCGCTGACGAGAGTGGCGGCAAGTCAGAGTAGCTCCGTGTCTTTGTCTGTTATGTTCGTCTCTGCATTGTTTTTCTTCGCTTTTTAAACTTCTTGCTATTTAATCTTCTAAATTTGTACGAGGAGTAATTTTATTCTTTATTCTTTCCTATAGATATGGAGAAACCTTGCAACATTTTGGCAGTAGCAAACTTGTATATACAAGGAATCAGCTGATTGCTCAATGCAAGTTTGCCGGCGCAGTTCACGCGAACATCCCTAAGGCGGTGTTTCGCTTCCAGGGCTGCAGATCTGGAGTCGCTGTGAGAGCTAGTCGACGGGAGAAGAAGTGGAGATGCAAACCCTGTGTTCCAGCAATCATGATGGGAAACGTGAATTCACTGGCGAACAAGACAGATGAACTGGCTGCCCTGGTAAGGAATCAAAGCTGTGCAGTGTTGGGATTTGCAGCCATGAAGGAATGAACTCCAGCAGGAGCGAATCATGAAGAGTTGTCGGGCTGAGAATAAGAGAAGCCGTTTGCCAGCCCTTTCTCGGCCAGATTGTTGTGCCTCATGTCACGCCCTTCCCTCATGGCTCACAGTTGCTTGCGCATTCCCACCTCTCGCCATACCTCGCAGGTTCCAGAGACCATCTGGACCCAGCACAGCCATCACTTTCTGAATAAATCCTTAAACACCGAATCTTCTGGGAGTGTTCTTGTATTTGGGTCACATCTCTGCACATATCATGATATACAGGGAATCAAGCCTGATTTGCCTCACGAACATGGCTAACCAGTCACATCCCTACTGGTTATGTGGACCTACCGGGTTTCAGTGCAGTTAGACTCGACAGAGACGATACACTTTCCGGGAAAAAGAGGGGAGGAAGTCTGGTGATATACATTAACAAGTGGTGCCATCCCGGACATGTAACTGTCAAGGAGACCATCTGCAGTCAAGATGTAGAGTTACTTGTGGTGAGTCTGTGACCTTACACGTGCCGAGAGTTCTCGCATGCCTTTGTTCTATGTGTAGATCCTGCCACAAGCCCTTCCTGGCAATGCCTGTGATGTCATCTACGCAACTGTTGCGAGGCTACAAACACAACACCTTGCCTTTTTTAATGGGTGATTTCAATCATGTTACACTTGATTCCAGCCTCACAAACTTTCACCAATTTGTAGCAGCTCCAAGGTTTTTTTAACCTCTATTTCTTCTCTTTCTGTATATACTTACCGACCCATCCACTCCAATCTCACACATGGGACTGGACACCATTTTCCCAGCGCATTGCTCAAGGGATATGATCACTTACACCCAGGAGGAACTTTTACAATTAAGGAAAGGAGCTGGACTCCCTGCTGTGTGCATCCCAGAGGAACTATGGCGGAACACCCGCAGGGGGAGGAAAGCTGGCGCAAAGGTGAGACAGTGGACAGAGACGGACAGGAGATGCAAGCCCTTCCTGCCCTCGGTCATCATGGGGAACGTGAGGTTGCTGGCCAACAAATCAGATGAGCTGGCAGCCCTCATCGACAGCCAGCGTGTTTACAGGAAATGTATCATGCTGTGCGTCACAGAGACCTTGCTTCAAGTGAACACACCAGACAGCGCCATCGATCTGCACGGCTTCACGCTGATACGCGCAGACCGGGGGAGAAAGAGCGGCAATAAGAGAGGAGGAGGACTTGCCGTCTATGTCACCCCGGTCATATCCCTGTGAAGGTCTCTGTGTGCAACCCTGATATGGAGCTCATGGCGGTAGGACTTCACCCCTACCACCTCCCGTGTGAGTTTTCACACTCCATCCTGGTGGTCGTTTATGTTCCTCTGTCTTCGGCCGCAGCCAGTGCCAGTGACGTCATCTACTCCGAGATCGCGGATCTGCAGATCCCAGGCTCTCATTCAGATCAGCGGGGACTTTAGCCACATCCCTCTCACTCCTGTTCTCCCCACCTTCACCCAGAATGTTGACCTCTGCAACAAGAGGAAATAATGCCCTGGGCCTCCTGTATGCCAATGTGAGGGATGCCTACAACTCTTCCCCTCTTACCCCTCTGGGCAATTCGGACTATAACCTGGTACTCCTGGCCACCACCTATAAACCAATGGTGAAGAGGCAGGCGTCCAGCACTGTCTGTTAAGGTCTGTTAAGAACTGGTACAAAGCCACAGAGAAGGCATTACAGAAGTGCTTTGATGTCACCGACTGGAGTCTTTTTGAAAAGGACTGCAGTAACGACGTTGACGGTCTCTCTCGTTGTGTAACGGATGGTGGCGGTAGCACACATGCTCCCCAGGCAGTCAGGGTTGTGTCCCGTCCAGACTACCGTTATACAGTCTAATGGCCGTGGGCACAAAGGAGCGCCTGAAGCGTTCAGTTCTGCACCGGGGTGGGATGAGCCGCTGGCTGAACGAGCTGCTCATCAGCCACAGCTCGTCGTGCAGGGGGTGGGAAGGATTGTCCAGGATAGCTCCCAGTTCCTCCTTCACCCTCTGCACAGTCACCGACTCAAGATGGTCGAGGTTGAGTCCCACCACTGAGCAGGCTTTCCTCACAAGCTTGTTGAGCCTGTTGACCTCACCAGTCCTGGCACCGCCCCACCCGCACACTATAGCAAAAAAGAGTGCGCTGGCTACCATAGACTGGTAGAAGGTCTTAAGGAGCATGCTGCAGACACCAAACAACCTCAGTCTCCTCAGGAAGAACATCCTGCTCTGAGTCTTCCTGTATAGGGCATCTGTGTTGTGTGTCCAGTCCAGTTAATTGTTAATGTGAACCCCAAGGTACTTATAGGAGTCCACAATCTCCACCTCTTCACCCAGAATGGTGATCGGTATAGGTCTCCTCCTATTCCTCCTAAAGTCCACTACCACTTCCTTAGTCTTGGAGATGTTGAGAAGGAGGTGATTTTGGTTGCTCCACTAAACAAAACTTGCAACCAGCTCTCTGTACTCCTCCTCAGCATCGTTGGTGATGCATCCAACGATGGAAGAGTCATCAGAGAACTTCTGGAGGTGGCAGGAACTGGACTTGTGTCGGAAGTCGGAGGTGATATCTATCTATCTATCTATCTATCTATGCAAAGTTATATATCTCT
>CAAKHD010004659.1:0-23972 GCA_901007705.1 Fistularia tabacaria
TGTGAAAGATTGATTAGAAATGCAAAATCTGTTCTAAAGTAAATGTCATGTATTAGTGTGTGTGTGTGTGTGTGTGTGTGTGTGTGTGTGTGTGTGTGTGTGTGTGTGTGTGTGTGTGTGTGTGTGTGTGTGTGTGTGTGTGTGTGTGTGTGTGTAAAAAGTATTTTACTTTGTTTTCAAGATATCCGCTCTATGGGTCATGAGAACAAGCCTGATCTGGTGGAGGAACTGTTGAGCCTGATGGCCAGAGACATACATAGTCCTGAGGTCAGATAAGCTCACTCTTAAGTGTGGAAGTCATAATTCTTAACATTGGATTTTTATGATTTTTAGTGAAAAAGTAAAATTGAAGGTGCCTCTGTTTCCCCAGGTTCAGGAGTTGTTTGCAGCATGTGCTCTGGATGTGAAGAAGGTGTTTGATAGCAGCAGAGGAAGACCCAGTTTGGAGTGGAGCTCCCCCAACCTGTCACACATCATCACCCTGCTGCTGCGGGCCAAAAAGACCCAGCATGCCTGGTGAGACATGACTTGGTTTTTCAGCAGAGATTTTCCAACTTCATATTTAATGTTTACTTTTTTTTCCCCTATAGGGAGATGCTTAAGCTCTTCAAAACAAAGAACAGAGTTCCTTCGTAAGTTTTACTTAAATGCAATGAAAGAGAAAGAACCAAGCTTTTGTCTATAAAATGCTGCATATGTGTCCTGTAACACTCATCAGTTGCAAAAAATGCTATTAACACCGTTTTCTAACAAAACAGAACAGGTCCACATTTGGGAGCACATTTGTCAAACAATGTCACATAAGAGGTATGGTTTCAAGTATGTTAAAATGGCAATACTTATTTTCACTTTGCTGTGTATTTCCTACTTCATAATTCTACAGTGTTGAGCTGTTAGAGAACTTCCTCTCAGCATGTCACAGCGAGTGCTCTGCTCAAAGAGCTGTGGAACTGGTTCAGCTATCAGCAGCCTTCTGTTTGCAGCCAACATCCAGATTGGCTAAGAGAACTTTGGCTGAGTTTGAAGTGAGCGAAGAGCAAAGGTGAGAATGATATGGCAGATCATTTCGTATAAAAGCAAGTACGTTTCTAGTTCTAATGAATAGCAAGAGTTGCACCATCTCTGTATGTTCAGTCAATATCAGGTAGTGGGAAACATAGATTAAAACATGTCCTAATCAAAAAGTCAAATTCCACAACTTGAATATCCTTTCATACCTTTATGACTTGTGCATTTACAACAACATGGTGAAAGTAGAAGTTATCAATTTCACAATGTGAAATTATTAATTATGATCACAAATACAACAACAACTTTAATATTCATAAAGGAAATAACAATGGTGGATGCCTGGAAAGACCGCTACGTTAGATCAAGCCAGGACCCTAGGAACCTGCCAAATGGGGGCTCTCTCAGGAACTCTGGAGAAAGTATCAATATATTGCTGAAATAACAATCATGAAGCTATTTTGAAAAAAAAAGAACCATAATATAGATCAAATCCCTGCACTAGATAATAAGCAAACGGCGTTTATGTCCTTCAAGAATATGATTTTAGCATTACTAACATATTATACTCTTGTTTTTTCTCATGTTTTTCCCCTGAAAAATGTAATGTAAAAATACCTTTAATATCATATCAGTCTTTTAGTTCAATATTCCTTCCACAAGAATGCTAAAAAATAGTATCAAGCCCTGGGCAAAATGTATATCTTTTGTTATTTTACAGAGCCATATTGTCTGAGCTGGAGACCATTGGAGAACTGAAAGACTGAGAGAGACTTTTGTACCACCATCACTACAAAAACTTTCTTTACTCAGAACTACTTGACACAAAAGTTACAAATGTATGGAATCATTGTTTCTGTATCCAGATAATAAAGGTGAAAATATTGTCCTCCTAATGTTTTGAGAAACTTAATTTGTGTGCATCGGTATATACCATATGGTTTTTTTTTCTTCTTTAACATGCTATTTATAATCCTCTTAAAGAAGAGATCCAACTATGTTTTTTGTGCATTTTTCTACGTCTGAATTTCAAGATTGTCGATGGCTGTGATGATGAATGATTTTAATCTCAGAAAAAGTTATTGGATTCAAATTGTAAAATCTGGACTGGTGTAGTGGTTGTTTTTGGAGGGGTTCTCGTGGTATCTGTATCTCTCCTTCAGATGCTGCCTGTGTGAGACACTTAGAAGTCTGCTGAGCTAAAATTAGTATTCCAAAGATAGCATAGATTTTATTCAGTCAAGTGTTCTCAAGTAGTGGGTTGAAAAGCTGACCTAACTCCAAGTTAAAACATAGCCTGTGAAGATGAAGGTGTTTGTAAGATAAACATTGATTTCCAACATTTCTCCAAAGATTTGCCAGTAAAAAAAATAAAGATAAATGATATAAACATTCAGTCTCTGTACACATTTGTTAAAATGACTTATCATTTTTTCACAACAGTCGTTTAAATGTTTCTTTCATACATTTTTAACCTTTGTAACTGTAAATAAAACTCCTTTTTTTATTAGACTACGAAAGGATATTTCTGATAACATTTCTTTGTCTTCATGAACTTAGAGATCTCAGACATCAAATTAATTAACTTACAGCACTGCCCCTACAATGTTTTGTAGTGTATGACAACAGGTTAGTTCAGTGTATGTGAACATGCCTGCCAAAATTCTCAGCAGTACCAGAAAGACCAAAAACAGGAAGTGACTAAATGGGGTTCATCATTTTATGCTGCGGTATCATCCAGTGGTACACATTTTAACATAAAATGCTTTTTGCCAACAAATTAAACCTCTAGAGTCATAATTATTGTCACATTATTTAAGTAACAGACAAATTCTTAAATACAGAATTGTAAAATATATTAACAAATACCCTATAATCCACACATTCGGAGTTCAATGAAGTATTTTGTGTGCTTCAAGGCTTGGCACGGTCAGGTTTATAGATATGGTGAAATTTGGTATGAGAGAAGAGGATGCAGAGAACAGGGTTAGATCGAAGCAGATAGTTCTCTGTGACCACCTCTGAAAGGAACAGCCGAAAGGAAAAAAAAAAGAAGAAGAGAGATAGGTCTTTTCCAAGAAATGTTCCCAAATCCATCCAAGCTTACTGTTTGGCTTTACTGGGTCTCTGCAGAAATCCCCGCTGCCACAAAGTCCAACGTAAGGGGTTATCAATTGACAGATCTGCTACTCTCCAGTCAAGTGTCAAAAGATTTATAGATTCCATTTTGCTCTAGATCCGGCATAATGCTTTTGTTAATTTACCCCCCTTAAGGTTTGTCTGCCATTGCTCAAATAAACTTTAAAGCATCACAATGTCGTCCCCTCCCTGAAACCCAAAGAAGTCGAATTGTTGGTTGTATGGAGAGGATAAGCACAAGACATTGCCTTCCCTCCTGTTAAGTTTTTTGCTCAGCTTGTGACAAATCACAAATGAGTTCAATGATCTGGTGAAGGAAGGAAGAATGTTTTTTTTCCAAATGCAGTCCAATCAATTAGAATTTAATTCTGTCAGCAAGGATACAGGAGTCACACAGTTGTGGGTTCTCTGCTATCCACACACAGGTGGGTGATGCTGCAGCAGAACCCTGATTGTTGTTACACATGTGATTAGACAGGCCTCTAGGGGTGCGGTCACAGTTGTACTTCCGGCCCTTATTTGGTATTGAAGATTACTGCCGTGGCTGTTGTTACCTTCCACTCAGTCACTCCCGTATCTTGATTATGTCACGGGCAGCTTGTCGTACTGTACTTCATGTTGTTGCAGTTAGCCTCTTTCCTTTACCTCCCACGTAACTGAGGAAACCCCTTCCAATGATAAAAACTTCAACACTTTCAGCTAGATACTTGTGAGTATCCCTACCTCCGCCCCTGCCTTTCACCCTGAGTAATTCCAGAAAAGATGAGTCAATCCTCCTCCAGAGGTTTGGTTCAAAAGCAAATGCTGTTCATAGAAATGCTATGCACCAACTATTCCAAGTACCGCTCCATCTCTCATGCTAGCTCTGGTTCCTTCCTTGGGTAACATTTCATGCCTTAAAGCCAGTTTGCCAGTCTGGGGTAAGGCATGCTAAGGGTCCTCTTCTACTTGTCCAAATTACACAGCACCCAACCCTACCGTTTCTCAATTTAGGGAACCCACGGGTTTACTTCCCCCAGGTCTGAACCACAAAATGTTTCTCCGCTTACAGGTCTGACTCCAGGATGGTTGCCCCCGTCTCCTTAATCCAGGCAAGGTGCCTTGCTACTATTGTTGTCAATCATCAAAGTGTTTCAGAATCATGTCAAGTCTGAACCCTTACGTTGGACCACTTCGTGTTGAACGACACTACCATGAGCTGATGCCTCTAATAATTCAGCTCTAATGTACACGGGGATACACACTGAATCATCCAATATGATAAAGAGATAATTCCAGGAGGAGTAAACTTAATTTCAATTGGTAAATTTTAAATACATGGTCGTATGCTGAAGCCTCACTTTTTGACACTATTCTAATTAAGTCTTAAAGGGAAGTGTCAAAAACTATTTGTATTTAATTTAATTTGTCCTTTTTGCTGAATTTGTTTGTCTGGGTTATAGTCCATAATTTAGATTTACTAACTAAAGACACAAAGAAAAAAAAAGACATCCTTGGTTAATTTTTATTTTAATTAACCCAATATGCACTTCTCTCATTCGGTGTTCTCCCTGTACACCAATGACTGCTATTCCAGCCACTCCTCCATCAAGCTGATGAAGTTTGCAGATGACACCATGGTCTTGGGCCTCATCAAGGACAACAACAAGTCAGCTTGTAAGACCATGTTGTCACAGCTGGCAACATGGTGTACAGGAAACCTGGAGCTCAACAACAATGAAACAATGGAGTTGATCATGGACATCCAGCCTCACACCTCCAACTCTCATTAACAACTTGGTAGTACAGGTGGTGGACTCTGGTAAGTTTCCTGGCAGCACCATCAACAACGACCTGAAATGGAAGACTCACTCATCAAAGATCAACAAGCGGGTGCACCAGAGATGTTCTTCCTCAAACTGCTCTGCAAGATGAAAGTCTCCACTATCCCACCATCTAGAGTGTTCGCACCTCTTCTATCACTGTCTGGTACACTGCATCCACTGCCTGCATCAAACACAGATTTGTACGCATTTTGTGAACAACCAGTCATCTCAAGGTCCACGAATAGGAACGCATAAGTGTTCTGCGTGATGGCAGTTTCATGCAGTGAAAAACCCAGCTCACTTCCTGTTGACAACCCTCCCATCAGGCTGCAGATTCAGGTCCATCCCCCATCCCCCACCATTGACATAGACACTTGCCCTTTCTCATGTATATATCTAATGTATATTGTATATATTTCCCAAGTCCTAACATTTGTTGCTAAGTTAATGTTTCTTTTCTAATAACTTATAACTCTTATCTTAAATTTCCTGCTTGAAGGTGCTGTCATACCATGTCAAATTCCCGTGTACGTTGTACATTTGGCATTTGAAGACATTCTGATTCTGATACTGATTCCTCCCACTCTGCCTATCCCAGGCAGCAAGTCATGTGTAATCATGTACCATCATCAATGCATGATAGTAACCTCATATCCTTGGGCTCTCTAATTTCACAGGTTCCCATGGGACGTGGCTTTATCTAATGCAACGATCTTGCAAACTGTCCACCATTTCATTATGAATATGGAATTTATTACCTTATCATTTTAGCAATTATCCATATTTCCGGTACATGTTAGCACTACGGATAGTAGTAGTAAACATATACATCACCACTCTTTTTTTCGAACTCTCTGACCTCTCTCTCCCTCTGTCCATCTGTCTCTGTCTCTGTCTCTCTTTCTGTCTCTCTCTTTCTCTCTCTCTCTGAGACAGAAAGCCACCCACATTGAGCTTGGATCTGTCCAACATTTCCATCAGGAAAAGGGCAGTTTTTCTTGCCAATGCCACCAAGCGCTTGCTCATGGATAATTTTAGACAATGTGGACAAGACCTATTGTATATCATCGCCTTCTTAAAATAATTGCCTGTAATTTTTTCAAGTTTTTCAGAAAACACAAAAAACTGTGCCGTATGTTGGATATGGGGTTATTTTGGGAAAAAAATGCCAAATATGTAAATTGTCATGAGACTGTGTTGTGAATTCTTTTTCTTTTGTTGCTCCCTTCAGTGGTTGTTACGGCGAATCCACATCCTCCATCTAGCCCTATTCTCTATATCTTCTTCACTCAAACTAACGAACTTCATTTCCACTTTCACCATAACTAAAAATCTCCTATTTAGTTTTCCTGTAGGTCTCCTGCTTGGCAGTTCCTACCTCAGCAGTTCCTACCAATATATTCAATATCGCTCCTCTCTACATGGCCAAACCATCTCAGTCTGGCCTCTATGACCTTATCTCCAAAACATTGTTGAAGTTCCCCAACTTCCCCAGTTCTGTTGATTAAAGAGAACATTCACTCAGAGACCTTCTGCTTTGCAGACACTCTTTAATTTGGTTCAGATGTACACCCGGAGACCGACACACGTGTGTGCATACACCGGCAGTGAGAGTCTGACCATATTTGAAATGGGGCTTGTATTTATCCTGAATTCCGTGCCTCAGGCACTTGCCCCCTTCCCTCTTTTTCTCATGCGTCTCCTGTTATCTGTGACCTCATTATACACTCGTATCATCCTCCTGACTACGTCATACACTCCTACCTTGTTCTTTCTACAACAGCCGACAATTTCCTTTGAATCTTCTTCTGCAGCTGCAGACTGCCCAGTCATGTGTCTGACATTACTTATCCTTTACCTGGTGTTCCCATTCATGACGCTCATTAGGATTTTCCCACCTTCTCCTATTCTAATCTGTTACTTTTTGTTCTCCAGTCCTGACCATCCTCATGTGCTCCCAGGATTACTTTGTTTACATTCAGCGGGTCCCGTCACGGCTGATTATTATTATTATGCTGACATGCATAATGCTTCACTGCTGATTGCCCACATTCCCTTCTACCGTCAGCTCTGTCAACCCCGACCATCCTCACAAGTATTTAGTTGATTATATTTTTAGTGTCTTCACAACATCTAACATGTGCTGTCCCTCTGATAGACTCATTCCTGATTCTACCCATTCAAGCCACTACAAAAGAGATCCTCAACATATTCATCTCTGCTTCCTCAAGCTTTGCGTCCTTCTTCATGCAGTACCATATTTTCTCTCTTGCCACCCTATAGCATTCTTTTCTATATCTATATGTAGCACAATGCAGCTCCCTCCAAACTTCTCTGTACTTCTCTATCAATATTCTTAAAGTAAATACTGCATCTGTCGTGCTCTTTCTCGGCATGAAACTATATTGTTGTTCACAAATGCTGACTCCTGCTCTCAGTCAAGAATTCCCTACTCTTTCCCATAACCTCATTGTATGGCTCATTAACTTTACTCCTCTATCATTATGGCAATGCTGCACTTCTCACTAATTGGCCTTTTCTGTAAGCATTGCTTGTCGCCACTTTTGCAAAACTTTATATATTGTTTATGTTCTTTATTTTATATCTCTTGTTAACTTTATTTTCAATTTCTATTTTTGCTTTTTTCTGATACTTATATATATATTACTGCTTCAATATTATCCACCTTCTACTGCACTATCCACTTTTTGCTTTGTGAATCGAAATCTCCCCACTATGGGCTGATTAAAGGAATATTCCTCTCTTCTTAGAAATGGGCACTGTTAAGGACAGTCTTGAGGCGAGGTAGTTGTGGTGACCCCCGGGAATCTCAGCCGGTCCTCCTCATCCTCTCAGTCCAAGGCCAGGGTCCGGATCTCCAAGCCGATGATGGATGAGCCCTATTGTATCAGAGGTCAGTTCTTAGCTATGGGGAGCAGAGAGAAACAGAGACAGAGACTGTGTCTGCTTTTTCTCCAGAAGGACTCCTCCTTTATTGGTTATAGTGAGTCTCTCTTATACAAAGCTTTAAACATTACAGGCATTGAGAAGTATGATTTTGCCCACAAAACAGGTGTCGACAAAGATTAAAAAAAATGGGATGTGAGACAGTAGCTATCTTCAAGGCAGTTGCAGGACCGTGAGAGCATCAATGGGCTTGTGTCTCACATTAACAGAAAATTGTTTAGCAGGCACCATCCCACTTTTCCATTTCTTAGACATTTCCATACTTCCATAGGTATATCATCAGGACCACCTGGCTTTCCACTCCTCATTTTCTTCAATGCTCTCCTCACTTCACCTTTACAAATCTGTTTTACTTCATGGTCAACGATAGTTACCTTTTCTGCCCTTCACTCTCTTTCATTTTCCTCATTCATCAGCTCTTCAAAGTACTCTTTCCATCTCCCAGTCATGCCTCTGGCACCTGTCAAGACATTTCTCACTTTATCCTTAATCACCCAAACCTGCTGCAAATCCTTTCCATCTCTATTCCTCTGTTTTGCCAAGCTGCATAAATCATTCTTTCCCTCCCTTCTGTCCAACATAGCATACAATCATTTATACCTACGTTCATCTTGCGGTGCATCTCCTTTTACTCCTGTTATCTCTTATCAGTGTTCCACCTAGGGGACTGTATAGACTCCTGCACTTCCTCATTCTGCCAACAAGTCTCCTTTTACCTTTCCTTCCACGACACAGGAAGTACTCTCCTACCTGTCTCCCTGATCACATCAGGGAGATAAGTACCACAGCTGTCGTTGTCCAGTCATCTTTCTCTTTTCCTCCCTGACAACCATACAACACTCCTCCCTTTTCAGCTTCCACCACTTTGTCGTCTGTTCTGCTTTTGTCTTCTTGATCTCCCTTGTCAGCAGAATTATCCTACTAACCACCACCCTATACTGTCTGGCTCAGTCTCACCTACCACTACTTTGCAGTTACTGATCTTCAGATTACATCGTCGATATAAGATTCAGCCTACCTCCCCTTTTATAAGTCACCCTATGATCGTCTGTAAGATAATATTGACTACAGCAGTTTCCGTCCTTTTCGCAAAGTCTACTACCATCTGTCTCTCTGTGTTCCTATCCTGGATACCAAATTTGCCCATCACTTCTTCATTACCTCTATTGCCTGCACCAACATGTCCATTGAAGTCTGCACCAATTACCACTCTCACCTCTGCAGGTATTCTGTATCTCTTCAAATTCACTTCAGAATTTCTCCTTCTCTTTTAAGTCATATCCCAGCTGTGGGGCATGACCAACAACAACAATGAGCGTCACACATTTAATTCCTCACATCAGTCTCATCTTTCTGACACTCTTCTCAACTCCAGAACATTCCCAACTAACTCCTCCTTCAAGATAATGCCTAATCCATTTCATTCGCTATCAATTGTCAAACTTAAAACCTGCTCCTAAGCTTTTAGCCTTACAACCTTCCCAGCTGGTCTATTGGACACACAATATCTCCAGCTTATGTTGACCATCACTCTTGCGTTTCTTGTCATCGTCCAAATATTCAAACCCCCTACACTTTGTCCCTGACTCTTGCCTTAATTCTCTCTCTATCTCACGTTCTTCTCTTCTTCAACCCACAGTACCCCAATTTAGGTTATTGGCCTGAATAGCCATCATCGTTATACCAGGCCACTGAAACGGGAGGACTATGGGCCCAATCGTAACAACGACCCCATACCACTGAGACAGAGTTTGGGGACTTTACTTAGGAAACAGGAAGAGAGGCAGGATTCTCTGAAACAGCCAGGGTCTGGACATCAAGATCATGGAGGAGTGCAGATACCTGGGTGGCCACCTCAACAACAAGCTGAACCGGTCCCACAATATCGGTGCCCTGTATTAGAAGGGCAAAAGTTGTCCTCTGCTCCTGAGCAGAGTGAGGTCCTTCGGTGTTTGCAGGACACTGTTAAGGAGTTGCAATGACACTGTGGTGGCATCTGCACTGCTCTAAGGAGTAGTCTTTTGGGGCTATGGAAGCTCTGAGGCAAGACAGGAAAAGACTGAATAAGCTGGTCAGGCTTGGCCACCTGGGTCCTGGACTGCCATCTCAACTCCATCAAGGTTGAGAATGTTAGCCAAGCTGTCATCCATCACGGACAAACCCTCTCACCCTCTGCATGACACTGTTGGGGCTTTAAGCAGCCCCTTCAGCCAAAGACTGCTGCATCCACGCCGCAAGAAAAAATGCTTTCGCAGATCCTTCATTCCATCGGCTGTAAGACTGTACAATACAGTTTTCTGAACAGTTTTCTTCCATGTCGCATGCTGCTGCTCACGAGTATCCCATGATGCTCTTTTTTGCACTAACCCACCACCTCCATTTCTATTTTGCACTACCTCACTATTTCCATCTCTATTTTTTACCACCCTCATCTGCGCAATACTTACATTTATATTTATATCATGTACATATTCCCCAGGAGACATCTCCTACTACAACTGTTATTTCATAGCCACTGTAATACACAAGGCATTCCTTTTCACACTTTTTTCCCCTCTTTTACATCTCGTATTTAATTGGATGTCCTCAAAATATTGTTTTGTACCAACATCCTTATGTGCACTCTCCTCTGCCTGCATGGCTGCTGTGACAATTGAATTTCCTCCTTGCAAGATCAATTAAGTCCATTTTATTTCATCTTATCTTATCTTGCCTATCCTTCTGTCAACGACAATGCCTCCTTTTTTAGTAACATAAAGTCAAGGACCAACAGACAGCGTCCCTACTAGAGCTTTGAAATCAATCTCCCCCAAGCAACATCATCAACATCATCCCCTACATCCCCCACAATGATACACACCCCCTCTTCCCACCCTCTCCTCCACAGAAAAATATAGGCACATATTCTCACCCTGCCTCAAGTCTGGGACATGCACTGTGCGCTTTCATAGACAAAGACCAAGGATTCAAGACTTTCATAAATTCTTGTTGCAGTTCTATTTGTTTATATGCTGCCATTGTGTTACATCTATTTATACTTTTGCCTTTGTCACTTTTTTACTTTCCCACTTATCCACCCAGATGCCCTAGTTTTTGCAATATCGTTCATTTTTCATTATTATTTCATTATTATTATATGTTAGTTACATGGTTAAATCTCTTTCTTAAATAGTGATTTGTCTTGTAAACATTGATGTTTGTTAATCCAATCTATCTAGAGTTGTATCTCTTTTTTTCTTTCTTTACGGTGGTTTGTCTATTGCAGTGTGTTGTTAGTTTTTTAAGTAATGTGCCCTATTCTAAGGTGTGTGCATTCTGAAGTCAAAAGCGACCAATCAAAATTTCATTTTGGATTTTTATAAGGACAATTAAGATTCTTTATTCTTCTGTAGTTTCAGATCTGTGAACCAGACCTTGCTCTGCCTCAGTGAATATGTGGCAAACAAAGCAATGAGATTACAGAGGAGGAACTTACTTTGACAAGATTCAGCACATCGCTTTGGTGCAAGAAGAGACGGATCACAACAAGAGGAGGGGTTTGAAGCAAAGATATGAGGATACCAGAGATATTCATGCATGTATAGACTAGGTGTGGCAGCAAAATTCTGACTGCTCAGGCCCTAAGTTATACCCACTGATGAAGATGTTTATAAAGTAAATAATAAGTTAACTTTGAAAGAATACAATTGAACTCACTTTCAGTTAATATTCTGAGGCAAAATAGCTGTTGCTGGAGTAAAATTTAGAGTCACACAACATTTAGAGTCTATGTACAATATGCGTACATAACCTTTCTGTGGTTACTTGAAAAAGTAAAATTCCTAAATCTAATCATAAATTCTTCTTGTAACTCTATTCACATTTACCCACAAGTGTTTTAGAGTGTTATTGCTGGAGTGTGTTTGTGTGTGTGTGTGTGTGTGCGTGTGTGCGTGTGTGTGTGTGGGTGTGTGTGTGTGTACGTGTTTGTGTGCGTGTGTGTGTGCGTGTGTGTGTGTGTGTGTGTGTGTGCGTGTGCGTGTGCGTGTGCGTGTGCGTGCTTGTGTGTGTGTGTGTGCTTGCCCACTCTATTGAATGATCATATTTGTGATTTCACATTAATGATTTTTCACATTAATAGGCTATTAAGATTATGAAGGATGTATGAAAACCATTGGTAGGTTTGTGTTCCAGCAATAAATTGAATGTGATATAGTTATGTACTACTCATAAAATATTCATGAATTCATTCATTCCTTATCTATTGCGTATTCTGCACTTTGGGTCACAGTGCTGGAGCCTCTCCCCGCAGTCATTGGGCGAGAGTTGGGGTACACTCTGGATTGGTCGCCAGTCGATCACAGTGCCACATATTTGATCATATTAGAAATATAATATACAACAATTACATCTGAATTTATATCATTTGTGACATGAAGTGATATTATTTACCTGTAAATGGCAACTCAGCATTTCAGAAGATGTTAGCTGATATATGTTATCTGATAATACTGTACAAAGAAACAAAAAAACTTACTGGAACTTTTTCCAGTTTTGATTTGAGAGGTGGCGCGATCCTCCTCACCGTACATGTCAGGTAAAGAAAAGGAGAAAAAGAACAAGTGAAGAAAGTTCTTTGGACTTCGTGATCAAACAGGCGTCAGCTGTATAAGGAGCTCTTCGAGCTTTACCTTTCACACACATTGGATTTTAAAGGGGGATATCAAGATAGATGCTAAGACATTTAACTATTAACTCTCATTAAGTCGTCTTAAAATGGAGTGAAGTTTCTAAATAGCAACTACAACTATTAGTATAGGATTTAAAATATATCTTGCCAAGTGCGCTGTGTTTGTGTGCGTGTGTGAGAGAGCAAGTTAAGGCATTTTTTCTCAATATCTGATTCTTGAATGTATATCACATTTGTGTCTGTTAGTGAGTTTAGGCTCATGTTAATGGATTCTGTGTACTTTTTTTTCATTTTTTGTGGTACACAGAATCAAGTGGTACACAGAATCAAGGAAAAACAAGTTTGTACCTTTGAAATTTCAATATTTTCAAATTCTCTCTATCAACATTTTTCAATCTTTTCAACTGCATTTATGTGATTACATTTAATTTAAAAACACATCTTTTGGTTTGATACATATTGGAAAAATACGTAATCTTAGTAAAGAAAACCTGGGAGACAAAGCAAGGCCAGTCACCTGGAGGCAGTGTAATTTGGTGTCAGAAGAATTTTCTTTTTTCAGTAATTCACAGAAAACATGGATGCTGATGTTTCACGTCTCGTCGAAAGAAACATTAAAAAAGTGTATGACTTCAAAGTCAAAGTTAAAGCCGGCTTTCTTATCAATTTCTCCATATGTACTAGCCATACAGAGGAAGAGTATTTGAAAAGTTGCAGTATTTTACAATATCGGGCCTGCTGTCCAACAGGAAATGAATATGGCTTTTACAAACTGCTACAGCATATTACTACATTGATATTGCTTCCTTTCTTGACCAAATTTGTGTCCTAAATACAGTATGAGGTTGCATAGCCAAGGGTTTTGTGCGATAAAATGAATTTCAGTCAAACTTTAATCAGTGTAGATGATATTTTTACATTAACTCAGACAAGATATGGCTGGAGCAGATACTTGTTTGTTTCAAGCAGGATTAAGTATACAAAGGATATAAGAAATTGCAT
Source organism: Fistularia tabacaria (assembly GCA_901007705.1). Classification (NCBI taxonomy): domain Eukaryota; kingdom Metazoa; phylum Chordata; class Actinopteri; order Syngnathiformes; family Fistulariidae; genus Fistularia; species Fistularia tabacaria. The sequence goes on from CAAKHD010004659.1 coordinate 13,591, forward strand.
CGAAAGAACAAAAAATGCCTAAAACCAACAACAAATCACACCCAGGGAAAAGTATTGACATGTAATTTATATAAAGTTCTTAATTATTTAAAACAACCAAATACTTATCTTTATTAGGTCTGAAAGAAAAGTCTCAAATCTTCAGCAAGAAATTAATAAAAGAATATCAGAAACAATCCAAAAACATTAAATAGACTGGCCATTAAAGTACTGGAAACTTGAAAAATTGTTTTCAAAGTTATGACTGATAAAGTTTAGAATAGTGACACCCTGCACACTGATTTTTTGTAAGTCTTCTGATAAAATTAACAGGACCATTTTCGTGGTTTGCGCAGTGGCAGCGGCCTCTCCTGGTAGAATTTGGAAGATACAGATTGATCATGCATTCATTCTCTGTGTCTGAGAGAAATGCCTCAACGTAACGTTGTAACTTGATTTTTCTTTTTTATTGTTGACTTTGACTTTTGGCTCCACAGTATTTACAATATGTGATCATGATATGCTTCCATACCTTTGGAGTCAGGCAAGAGACAATGGATTGAGCAAATTTGCTTTGCAAACCGTCATTCGTTCTAAACAGTTCACCTTCATTCTAAACAAATGAAAGTATCAAAGGGTGTACAAAAAAATTTCAATTTTTGAAAAATAACCAAAAAATCATCAGGAAAGAGTCAGAACTTCTCGAAAGAATTATCCAAAATATTTTTCTTCCTTGGAAAATAGTTAAAGCTTAGAGACCCTCCAGGTTTTTATGTCAGGTTTATTGTGTGTAAACTCTTATAATAAAAGTCGACTGAATGTTTTGTCTTTCACAGGTATTCAAATGATAAACAAAAGGAAAAAGGAAAGTAATGTGGTCCCATGTCTAAAAATGTATAACTTTTAATGTATATTTTCTTGACTTATGTTTCTGTTTACGATTTACTAGAATTCAGAATGTCACAGCATGTCAGTGATGAGGAAATGGAGGAGATCAGAGAAGGCTTTCATAAAGTCAGTGAGTAAAGTGTTCAAATAAATTGTTTTTCAGGGTATAATACACAGTAAAATCTGGAATGTTGTGATTTTATTGCTTCCAAAGCACAAAACTCACAAAAACATGGCAGGAGAGCTGCCATGGAAGGCACTTACCTGATCATTGGAAACAATTGGGGGAGCAGTGTCCAGCCCAAGAACACTTTGGCATGCATATGCGTGGCTTGATTGAACCCCTCATTAATGTCTCATTAATAGGGCACTTAAACAGTATATCCCCAAATACAATGTCTGTGGAGGTTCTCAGTCATCTAGGTCATGGTGAATTCTTGTGGAAATCTTCTTCTTGTGGCAACTTGACTTGAATTTCTCACTTGAAGACATTTCCCCCCTCATCCAAAAAGCTTCTTCAGTTCTAATGACCTGTGGGGAGCTTCTAAATATAACTACCAGGGTTGTGGGCGGCTCTGGGTTATGATGGCTTGTTATGTAAATGGAAGAGTTGATCGGCTCCTAATACAATGCACAGCAAAGGGCTGAGGTCTGGTCTCTGCAGACCCGAGGACAGCAGTTTTAGGTGAGGACAGGTCTTCTGACAAGTTGCCTAGTATTACTTAGGGATTTGAGCAGCCTAGCAGGTCTGTGAAAAAAAAATGTTCAAGAGGGTCAAGTCAAGAGAGCCAAGAGCCAAGAGTGAACTTAATTGTTGATTCAACCATGGAATTAGTGAGGTAATAACATGGTGCAGGGCAGCACCCTGGCTCGAAGGAGTTTGCACATTCTTCCTGTGGGTTGTCCAGTTTTACCTACACTCCAAAAACATGCAGGAGGTTAATTGGAATGAATTGGGAAAAAATGCCCAGATGTGTGAATGAGACAGTGAGTGAGAGAGTTCGTCTCTATATGTGGCCCTGTGACCTGACCGTTCCTTGGTACACCCACCACTCGCCCATTGGCAGCTACCCAATGACAGATAGGCTCTGGCATCTCCACAACCCTGAGTGCAAGATAAGTTATTGATAACGGATGGATGTAATTCCACAGGGTATCGAAATTGCGTTTCCCCATATTACAATGTGCAGTTAGATAACAAACATACACAAGTGAACCAAACACCGTTTGCATTATACAGAGTAGAATGTTCTATGAAGAACGTTATTGAGGTGTAATAATTTAATAACCCATTATATGAAAGTGCAAGTTCAGATTGGAGATGCATATTGTTAACATGTGTGCAGTTTTTTTGACATTCAGTTGGTCTTTATAGGTGCAAGGGTTGTCATTTTATGGGGTTATCTAAAGTAAGTTGAGTAGTCTGATGAAAAATGCTAATATAAAGTCTGTTAGTTTTGCACCGCATGCAACGGTAGCGCTGGCCTGATGGTAGGAGGGTTAACATTCTATGTGGTGGGTGAGTGGGAAGTTAAATGAAAATGGTTGGTCTTCTGAGGCAGCAGGACAGGTACAGGTCCTGGATAGATGGTAGGGCTGATCTAGTGACTTTCTTACCAGCAACTGGGCCATTCCCATATCAGACAGAGAGGCTAGCTGGATTTCACTTACGTTTCAAAAAACTAAGCAGAAAATTAGGTTTTAAAAAAACTGTGGTCTTCCCCTTTCCTTCCTGCCTGGCAGCTCTATCTCCAACATCCCCCCAGCAATATACTCACTCTATCTTAGTCCGGCCAATCTGACTTTGCTCCAAGACTTCTAATCTGGGCTGTTTCTCTGATGTGCTAATTTATAAACCTGTCCATCCTCATCATCCCCGAATAAAATCTTAACAGCTCTGCCATCTCAAGGACTGCTTCCTGTCTTCTGGTCAGAGCTACCATCTCCAAGCCATACAGAAGGGCTGGTCTCGAGAAAATATCATGAATTGGGTTGATAGATAAACAGTGGTGGAATTTCAAAGGGAAAAAAAGCAACATAACTAGAAGATCACAAGTAACAACTATCCTGCTTTACTCGGGAGGGTTTCTTGAGTAGGACAAAGTAAAATCAAAATAATTTACATTTTAATTGTTTTTCAATATTTTGGACATTTTACAGTTGGTATATTAAACTTAAGCAACATGGCCATTAACTTCAAAATTGTGTTTATTTTCCCATCAGTCTGCAACACAGACCAACAGATGAGTGTAGAAAACACATCTGTCTCTCCTCTTCATGACCAACGCTACTTTCCTTTCATCATCAAACAGCTGATGGATTTATATTGACGTTGCCTTTCTGGACGGCCATTTGTAATTCTCATGAGCTTAATCAGTCGACAGCACCTTTTCTTACCTCTCATCTTCTACCATGGAGTAGTCTACGGGCCAATTGTTTGCTAAATTGTAAGTAATGGATCCAACAATTGTAAATTGTTTGCTTATGTGATGTGATCTGGTGCAGCTCATAAGATGACCAAAACCCCGTGAACTTAGGATTGCAACCTAATGCTATGCCATTAACTGATCAATGTACACAAAAATGAGTGTTCATGCTGCAGGCTTGAATTGAATCGATATGCTATTGAATGTGCATAATTAACTTTGAAGTATATTTTGGTGCATTTATTGAAATTTGAATTCATTTGTTTAGTAATTTCAGTCTTTATTGTGGAACTTTCAATGTTACATAATCTTATTGTTTATGTATAGTCTTGATTTGTGTTTTTTCGTTGTCTTTTATTGAATTTCTTGTAATTGTACTGCAGATTTCATTGTCCAACTATAGTCTTTGTTTTGATGCGTTTAAAAAGCTTTGTATTGACATGTTTTTGGTTTTACTCAGTTTCCGGGATGGATTTTTATGGCATTTGGTGGATTTTAAATTGTGATTGGGCTGGAAACTGTCAAGCTTACTTGGTCATGCTGACTCTCTCTCATTTTGAGAGAGATAGAGAGAGAGAGGGAGAGAGAGAGAGAGAGAGAGAGAGAGAGAGAGAGAGAGAGAGAGAGAGAGAGAGAGAGAGAGAGAGAGAGAGAGAGAGAGAGAGAGAGAGAGAGAGAAAGAGAAAGAGAGAGATTGCGAATGAGAGAGAAAGAGACAGAGAGAGACAAAGAGAAAGAGAAACAGAAACAGAAAGAAAGCAAGAGAAAGAGAGAGAGAGAAAAAGAGATCAGGCCTGCGAAAATGACAGTGCGAGTTAGGATCACATCTTAGTCTGTGCATCAAAACCGAAATGAGTTATTTGTTAAGACGCTACTGATCGCTTCACTTGTTCAACAAGTTGATACAGAACACAAAAAGTGAAATTTTTGAAATGACAGAAGTCGTACTGTAATAATGAGCAACGACACAAGTCATTGCTCACTATTACAGCAATGTTATTAAAATTTATTTTACAAGTTATTTTTAATATCATTACAGAAGACAAAACAATAGAAGAATTTGCTACATTTTTGGAGAATGATCCAGACTACAAACATATATTGTATATGCCCATTGATGCCCTCATGGAAGATCTGTTTGAAGCCCTGGCAGACGGCATAGTGCTTCAGTAAACCCTCTAAACCTTCTAATGTTGCATTAAACATGCTGCTTTGTTTTAGAAACTATGTGTATTTTCTTGCAATAGATGATGCTTATGCTTCATTTATTGTTCCTCAAATGGCTCTATTTACAGGGTTATGAAGTCCTTCTTTTAACTGTGTTAATGTCTTTTTATGTCATATCATGTAATATGATGGCTGGAACCAGCCTGTTTCAGAATAAAAGGATCTTACCGCCATTTTAGTATGCTTCAATAATGTAAAACTTCATATTTTAAAAAAAAAGTTTTGTCCCACACCTATTGTGCTACCAGTACATCCTCTAGAGTCTAAAGTAATGCTATATAGAACTCAATTTTTCAGGGTTAATCTAATGTGTGCATCGAGGTTTTAACCTGAAAATTGATATAAGGTGGTTTACCTTATATATGAAATGCATACGTGCATGGCCAAAAAATAATGATATGGAATCAATTAACAAAAGGTTACCCGGCGTTGAATCTCACATTCCCCGACTCTAGTCATATTTCTCTATCAAAAATAATGTTTATTATTTCATTATTCAATTCACCGAAACATCCGTTCATCTCTTACTGATTATCCGGGGTCAGGTCATGTGGGCAGTAGCCCTAGGAAAGAGGCCCAGACTTTCCTCCCCCCGGCCCCTTTGTCCAGCTCTTCCTGTAGAATCCTGAGGTATTCCCACGCCAGTCGAGAGACATAGGCCCTCCAGTGTTTCCTGGGTCCTGGTGGGACGTAAGGGAGGTGCCAAGAAGGTGTCCTGACCAAATGCCTGAGCCACCTCATCTGGCTCCTCTCAATGCAGAGGAGCAGTGGCTCAGAGCCCCTCCCAGATGACTGAGTTTGTCAACCCTTCCCCTATCTGCCCAGACACTCTGCTGAGGAAACTCATTTTGTTGTGTGTATGATTGTGTTTTCTCAGAAAACTACCCACAGCTTGGTGAGGTTAGGAACATTGATCGACCAGTAAACTGAGAGCTTTTCTGTTAGGCTCAGCTCCTTTTTTACCATGACAGTCCTGCGGCAACTGTGACAGGACTTCCCAAGGGATTCAAATGTCTTTGTCAAGTCCACAAAGCACATGAAGACTGTTTGGTTGAACTCCTGCACACCCTCAAGGACGCTGCTAAGGATGTAGCGTCAGTACCCGATTCCTAAACTTGGTTGAAACCCACACTGCTTCTCCTAAATCTGAGGTTCAACTATCCAATGGACTTTCCTCTCCAGGACCACTGAATATACCTTACCAGGGTGGCTGAGGAATGTGTTCACGATGAAACCATGGTGTCATTTTTGCAACCTTCCTCTACACATGCATTCCTACACAGGATGTAGTCACAGCAGTGAGGGAGTGACCACTAAAGGATAACACCCTGGCCAACAACATCTGTGCCCTGCTGGACCTCTGCTTACAAACCAGCTACTTCTATGACAACTCCTGTTTCTATAGACAGGAACATGGATGTGCCATGGGCTTGCCAGTATCTCCCATAGTGGCAAACCTATTCATGGAAGAGGTAGATAGCAAGTTATGTTCCTCTTTGAGGGGCACTTTCCAACCCATTGGTTCAGATATTTGGATGACAGAAGGATTATAATCGAGAAACAAGAGGTGGAAGCTCCTCCCAAGATGGATCACACATATGTACAACTCCATCTGCACCCACCAACCCACCTGGAGAGTTCTGAGCCTAGGCAAAAAAAATGGACCTCTTTTGTATTATGCAATCTATACATTAGCCTGTAATTGACCCATTCAGATTCCAACTTCCCATGAAATTCATACCTTTGTTCTCAAACAACACACACATATTGATGAACACATTAACATAAGATAAGATAAGATAATTCTTTATTGATCCCCATAGGGGAAATTCGGTTGTTGCAGCAGCTACAATAAAAAACAGTTAGAAAAGATATATGCATACATATATACATACACATACCCATACCTACATATGATATATATATACACATATTGGCCAGATTCAACCTAGTTGTTGCAAAGCAACTCAGTTATTAACATAACGAACCCTCTCAACTTGGACCAGTGCCAAACCCCAGCATTTATATCCTGAAAACTCCCCAGAGTCCCACAGAGCTGAAGAAACCCCTTGGATGAGAGGTGAAACATCTTCAAGTCCAATTACCATGACAAGATTGGACTATGATGACTTGGATGATTGAAAACCTTCACAGGCACATGTTCCCACTGTAGTTAGAACACTCTCCGGCGCTCCTTCTAAAAGAGGGGGACCACCAGCTTGGTCTACCAATCCAGACCCACTGTCCCATGAAGCTGCAGATGCGTGTCAACAAAGACAGCCTTTAGTTACTCTTGGCGGATTTCCTCCCATCCACTGCGAAGCTTTTCAACCACCGAGGCAACTTCAGCCCCGAAGATAGGAACCCCCTCCCCCCAGGGCCCCTGGACTCTGCTTCTCAGTTGGAAGGCATGTTGGTGAGATTGAAGATATCTTTGAAGTATTACCTCCACCAACCAACAATGTGCTTCGGTGAGGTCAGCAGTGCCCCATTCCCACCATACACAGTGTTGACGATCCACTACTTCCTCCTCCTGAGTAGCTGGATGGTGGCCCAGAACCTTCTTGATGCCTTCTTCATGAAATCATCAAACTCCTCCTATGCCAGAGTGTTTGCCACAGGGATCACCAACGCCCCATTCTATTCGACCTGCTAGTTCCTGTCCTCTGGAATTCCACAGCCTGAATAGACCCAAGAGGACTCCCTCTTCAGCTTGACAGCATCTGTCCTAACTGATATCCACAAATGGGTTCAGGGGTTACCACCAGGACAGGCACCGACCACCTCACGGTCACAGGTTCAGCTGGCCATCTTGACATGGTGGCATGGAGCATGGCCCACTCAGACTCAATTTCCCCCACCTCCCCCGTGGATCGAAGAACTCCATGAGGTGGGGGCTGAAGTTTCCTCTGCAAGCTGACTCTGCCAGACCTTCCAAGCAGACTCTCACAATCCATTCGAGACTGCCGGGCATGACCAGAATCCTGCCCCACAATTGGAGCCAAGTCACCACCAGGTGGTGATTAGTTAGCATCTGCGCCCCTCTTTTCACCCAAAGATGTCCAATAACAGAACACTGCTTGGGTTCAGCTTCGATCATGCTTTTCTAGGTCTCACTGTCAATGTCTTACATTTGCATTGAAGTCTCCCAGCAGAACCAGGGAGTCCCTGGCAGGAGTGCTCTCTCGAACCCTCTTCAAGGACTCCAACAGGACTCACTCTGAGCTGCTATTCAGTGCATAGACACAAACAAGAGAAGAATCCTAAACCTCCATCCAAGGGCAGAGAGGAGGGAAAACAAGATCCATTCATGCTTTTCATCATATTCGGCTTCTGAAGGCCACTTTATTGGGTCCCTCATCTAGTACCCGTTTGCCTTGGGTGATCCTATGTTGTGTAAAACAAAGTGAAGAGTTATCCAAACATAAAAATATATTCTGGACTTAATTTGATGCTTTGGTCTCCGTCCCTCCAACTGCACAGCCAATGAACTACATGTAATTGACCATTTTCTCCCATCATTTAACACTGATCTCTCCATCTCTGCAATCAAGTTTTCATGTCTCATCTCATTTCAGAATATTAAGAACATAAACATCGAAACCATGCGCTGCAATATTGACAATATTCTGCTCCCAGACTCTCACTTCACCCCTTAAGAAATGGTAGAACACTATAATAAGAGTTTAATGAGCGTTTAAACTCTCTCGTCCCAGTGAAAACGAGGTTGGTTTCTTCTTTACATTTTCAAGGTCAACCACAACTTCAGTCCTCCTTATCACCTCCTTCACATCGCCACTCCAATTCTTACTCTCCTCAAATCTTCAGATCAAGACTAGAAACTTGGCTATTCGAACTTGCCTACTCACTCTTACTGCAATAAAACTGTCTTTTATTTTTCAATTTGCTGTTGATTTTATCCATTGCTGTTATATCTGTATGTTTTTTTAATCCACTGTGGTCTCTTCTGTGAAGCTTCCTTCAGTTTTAAGAAAGGCACTTATAAATAAGATTTGTTAATGCAGCCTCAGGGTAGCATGGGCCAGTGTCTCCTGGAGCCAGATTTGGGGGGGTACAGGCAAGTGTCTCCCTGAGCTCCCCCCGAATCTGGCAGGGGGCCCTTGCCTCAGGAAGGGCATCCAGCATAAAACTTTTGCCATAACCAAATATGCGAATCAAACCTAAAAATTTCATACCGGATCGGTCGAGGCCCGGGTTAACAATGACCGCCATTGGTGCCAATAACCTACAGGGTACCAATGGAAATTGGGTTACTGTGGGTCGAAGAAGGAGACGAGGAAGGCGTGTTCAGAAGCAGAGAGAGAAGAGGAAAGGCAAGAGTCTGGAACTGAGAGTAGGGACTTTGAATGTTGGGACGATGACAGGAAAAGGTAGAGAGTTGGTTGACATGATGCAGAGAAGGAAGGTGGATATACAGTGTGTCCAGGAGACCAGATGGAAAGGTCGTAAGGCTAAAAGCTTGGGAGCGGGTTTTAAGTTGTACTATCATGTTACTGACAGGAAGAGAAATGAAGTAGGAGTGATCTTGAAGGAAGAGTTTGTTAGGAATGTTCTGGAGATGAAAAGAATGTCAGACAGACGTATGAACCTGAAACTACAAATTGAAGGTGTGATGCTCAATGTTGTTAGTGGCTATGCCCCACAGGTAGGGTGTGAGTTAGAGGAGAAGGAGAAGTTCTGGAATGAGTTAGATGAATTGAGGCAGAATATCCCTAGAAATGAGAGAGTGGTCATTGGGGCAGACTTCAATGGACATGTTGGTGCAGGCAACAGAGGTGATGATGAAGTAATGGGCAGGTTTGGTATTCAGGATAGGAGCATAGAGGGACAAATGGTGGTAGACTTTGCAAAAAGGATGGAGAAGGTTGATTCGCTGTGGCGACCCCTGAAAGGGAACAGCTGAAAGGAAAAGAAGAAGAAGAAGATCTCAGGCTACTACTTGACTCTAACCTCAGTGACTGCAAAGTAGTGGTAGGTGAGAGTGTAGCCAGACAGCATAGGATGGTGGTTTGTAGGATGACTCTGGTGACAAGGAAGATGAAGTGGACAAAGGTAGAGCAGAGGACAAAGTGGTGGAAGCTGAAAGGGGAGAAGTGCTGTATGGTTTTCAGGGAGGCGATGAGAAAGGCTCTTGGTGGTCAGGGAGAGCTTCCAGATGACTGGACACCAACAGCTAATGTGATCAGGGAGACAGGAAGGAGAGTACTTGGTGTGTCATCTGGAAGGAAAGTAGATAAGGAGACCTGGTGGTGGAATGAGAAAGTGCAGGAATGTATCCAAAGAAAGCGGTTAGTAAGGAAGAAGTGGGACACTGAGGGGACTGAAGAGAACAGACAGGAGTACAAGAAGATGCAACGTGAGATAAAGATAGAGGATGCAATTTGGTAGCTATTGTAGATCACAAAGTTGCAGATATTAGTAAAAGTGAAGTGAGGAGAGCATTGAAGAGGATGGAGAATGGAAAGGCAGTTGGCCCAGATGATATACCTGTGGAGGTATGGAAGTGTCTAGGAGAGGCAGTGGTAGAGTTTCTGGCTTGATTATTCTATACGATCATGGAGAGAGAGAAGATGCTTGAAGAGTGGCGAAGAAGTGTGATGGTGCCCATTTTCAAGAATAAAGGGGATGTGCAGAATTGCAGTAACTATAGAGGGATAACGTTGATGAGCCATATAATGAAGTTATGGGAAAGAGTAGTGGAAACTAGACTGAGAGCAGTATTTGTGAGCAGCAGTATGGCTTCATGCCTAGAAAGAGTACTACAGATGCAGTATTCACTTTGAGAATGCTAATAGAGAAGTAGAGAGAAGGTCAGTAGGAACTGCATTGCGCTTTTGTCGA
>CAAKHD010004660.1:12449-31999 GCA_901007705.1 Fistularia tabacaria
GGGGGGGGGGCGGATGGGGGAGAGCAGAGGTGGGGCATTGAACCTATTGAAGAAAATGTTTAGCTCTGCAGCAAATTCGGGGCCACCTTTTTTTTTTATTTTTTTTATTTTTAAAAGAGGAAGTTGGATACCACATCTTCAGCTGGTGCCTTCATGTGCAGTTTTTGTGGCCACAGACCTCCGCTCAGAACAGATGTTAGATCTGTTGCTGCCCTCTGTGGTAAGAAGGAGGGGCCTGAGTTTACTCAGATCACTGTGGGCTCTAGCGCAGTAATACACTGATGAGTCGTCTGGCTTTAGGTTGTTCAGCTTCAGATTCACCACATTGTTGCTGTTGTCCCTTGTGATTTCTATTCGTTCCCTCACGCTGCTCGCATAAACCGTTTTACTCGCATCGTACCAAATAGCCCCAATCCATTCCAGGGCTTTTCCCTCAGGTTGCCTTATCCAGTGCATCCCATAGCTGCCAAAAGTGAAGCCAGTTCCCCTGCATGAAAGAACGAGGGTTTCCTGGGGCTTTTTTGGCACTAGACTTGAGGGAATGGACTCCAAAGACTGACCCCTAAAACCTGCTGGAGAAATAGGAGTGCGGTGAGAATAAGAGAAAAGTACAGTGCGGCAGATGTTTCTGTCAATATTGCAGCATGAGGTAACTCACAGGGCAGACAGAGCACTGTGAGCAGGAGGGACAGTTTGTGTGTCATCTTGAGGCGACTTGCTTCACTCTGGAAGCACAGTCTCTTAGAAGGACAAAAGTACCTTCTGGATTTGCATTTCATTGAGGGAAGGGCTAAGATATTTGACTCCGAGGTTACCACATCATTGCGTTCTCCAGAAACACAGTTTATCGCTCTAGTAACTTGCATCTTCCTTTCTCTGTGAGAAATGCTGGAGGATAATTTTAATACCCTGAAATGTCACTTTGACACCCTTCTTCATGATACTCCATACAGTCCCATCTGATCTGCCGAGGGGCACAGTGGGCTAAACAAACACCAAACACTAACTTGAAAATGTTTTAACATGATAGCCTTTTCCTGAGTCCCTGGGCTCTCATTTTGCCCCCCCCGATACGTGGCTCAATCTACTTCAGCCGGCAGCCAGACACCCACATTTATTTCTTATTTCAAATTTAAGCCATTATTGAATCATTTCACGAGGAAAAAATGTAACTGTTAGTGCTACTGTTATAAGTATGAGATCATGTGCCTGTTCCTCCCATACCTCCTCCGTCTATCGCAGTCTTGCTTCCGAGGTCTCTCCTTTTCTCTTGCTCTCTCTCTGTTTCTACCCCAAACGGTTGAGAGAGAGAGGACCGTTCGCATTGAGCTCGGATCTGCTCAAGGTCTCTTGGACAGAATTGTCACTGAGTTATGCTGACCGATGGCTTCCTGCGTCTCAAGCTTAGCCAGTTGGACTACAACGATGGCTGCCTGTGCCTCAAGATCAGCCACTTGAACTACAACGATGGCTGCCTGTGCCTCAAGATCAACCAGTTGGACTACAACGATGGCTGCCTGTGCCCCAAGATCAACCAGTTGGACTGCAACAATGGCCAACTGGGTCTGAAACACAACAAACCTGACTACAACAATGGATGACTAGTGTGCAACAACATCAGAGTGAGACCCGACCCCAACTACCTGTGTTGCAACAACATAAAACTATTCAAGAGCATCACATGGTAAGGCCCAGAAATCAAGCATTTAAGAGACATAGAAGCACAAAACTGTTCACTACCCTGAATCAGGCCAAAACTATCTGGGACCCATGTTGCAAGCCAAAAGGACTTTTTTGTGGACATTTAAATATTAGAAGTCTGTGCAATAAATGTGGAAAAACTGGAGCACCTTCTGAGTAATTCTAATTTGGATATTGTGGGTCTCTCAGATGCATGGTTGAAAACCTCTTCAGCTGAAGCCCTGGTAACAATGCCTGGGGACAGAGAAAGGAGAAAGGGTGGTGGGGTACTACTTTATGGAAAAACAACTTTTACGTGCAGACAGTTGGAACTACCAGTGGCTGCCAAATTTGATTATGTTGCTGTTGAAATTAAGCAATCCAATAAATAAAGAGATCATTATTATAGGTGAATTTCATGTAAACTGAGAAGACAAACAAGCCAGGAAAAACTTAAATAAGTCACTGAAAACTTGAATGTAGAACAGCAAATAGAAATCCCCACCCATGTGACAAAAGCTCAAACTAGAATTGACCTCTTATTCACAAAGAAGCCTGACAGAATTACAAAGATATCATTTCTTGACTGGGATCTCAGATAATAATCATATATTCTTATCCAGAAAAAATACCAAACAGATTTTGTAGTCCATCCAAAGATCCCTCCCAGATTGATAGAATACCAAAGAACCAATTACGAAATATTCAAGAAAAAGTAAACAAAATTGACTTGTCAGAAATAACTTCAATGTGCTCCATAGATACTTGCTGTGACTTCTTCCTCAATAAAATAAAAAATGGGACTACTTCTTTTACTCAAAGTAAATTTTAGAGTTAAGAAAAGTCAAAAACACCTTCCATGGTTGGATCAAACATGCAAGGATTTAATGAAAACAAGAGACGCACAGCTTAAGCATTGTTTGAAATCTCATCTGTCTGTAGATAGACAAAAATTTACTCCACCGATGCAATTAAGTAACACATACCTTAAGAAAGGCAAAGGCACATTTCTTTTTGTCTCTGTCATTGAGGATGCTATAGGTAATGGAAAGCGGGTGTTGCAAACACTGAATAAATTACAAGGCAAAGGAAAAAAAAAAAAAAAAGGGAGATTAAAAATTAAGAGCTACATATTGATAATGTATTGGTAAAAGACCCCCCCGATAGTACCTTAAACGAGTATTTCTCAAAAAGTGTGCTTTTACTCCTTTGTGTATTGCCCCCTGTGTGATTGACCATAAAATGCCAATTTTTGAATTGGAAAGAATTTTCAAAGGAGCAGAAGTCTTAAAGATCATACAATCGATTCGATGTTCCAAATCCAAAGATGTCTATGGCATTGATTCAAATTTCTTAAAAACGCACTAATGCTTTCATACAACCAATAACTTGCATGATCAATTTGTCAATTCAACAAAAAACAGTTCCATTGGCCTGGAAAGTTGCTCCGGTCAATTCCATCTTCAAATTGGGCCCTAGAACTCGGGAAGTCAATTATAGGCCAGTTAGCATTCTCCCAGTAATATCAAAGGTAGCTGAATAATGAATAACGCTCGGATGAAGGTTTAACTCCACTGCACCAAATGCAGTTTGGATTTTGTAAAACATTCAACTGAGTCTGCAAACTGTATGTTTACTGAAAAAGTCAAGTGTCTACTGGATAGGTACTCCTATGTGGGAGCAGTCTTCCTGGAGTTGAGGAGGGTATTTGATACACTCAACCACCAAGTACTACTTCAAAAACTGTCATACTTTATTTTTTCTGATGATACAGTTCAATGATTTGAGTCCATATCAAACAGAACCTCAGCGGTCCTGTAAGTGTCCCACAGGGATCAGTACTTGGGCCCTTATTATTTTCGCTATGCATAAACAACCTGCCAGATGTATGTCCCGATTTTAACATCCGAATGTATGCAGATGATGCAGTTATTTTTATTCATGGTTCAGAAATTGATATAACTTCATCGAAGCTAACAAACGCCCTAACAAAGATCCAGCGCTGGCTTAAAGATAACTGCCTTGAGCTCAATATTAAAAAAACAATGTGCATGATGTTCACAAAAAGACCAATAAAGCAGAACAACCTTAGAGTCTATATAAATGGAGCGATACTTGAACTGGTGTTTCAGTTCAAGTATCTTGGAATCATACTTGACTCAAATCTAACCTTCAAGAAACATAGAAAAAAGGTTAACACATAAAGTTGAACCTCTAAAACCTTAAACAAATCAGGTCTTTGATCTCCACCACTGCTGCCAAATCTTTTCTTCACTGTATGATCCTCTCTCACATCGAGACGAAAACCCATAGAACAGCTGTAGAAAAAAGCCATCAAGGTTTTTGCCCCAAAAAAACCCTAATCTTCTCGCCATTGTCCAATGTTAGAGAATTTTCATCTTTTGAGTTTTGAAAACTTCAGAATTTTTAAACGTTCTTGCCTCGATCTACAAATCACTCCATGGTTTAGCCCCTCCCCCTTTGGAGGAATTTATCAGACAAAGACACAGGAATCTTAGCACTAGATCAGCCAGTGAAGCGGACCGTGAGGTACCATTCAGACGTCACACCACTGGACAAAATGCCATCTCTGTAAAGGGGTGCGAGACTTGGAATAGTCTCCCAATTATAATTTGACAGTCTTCCACATTTTATAGCTTTTTAAAAAAAATGGTTATTATCATAAGTTTATTTAAAAAGGGTGCAGTGCATTTTCATAAAGCACGTGATTAAACATGGTTGAAAAAGCCAGAATTTAAATCTAATCAATCATGTGATCATTTGTAGACCTGATACTGTTATATACTGAGGAAGTTTTACATTATCTGTAAATAGTGTATACATTCTATGCCCATGTCTGTAATTTTTATTGTCGTCTTAAATGTATGAGGACGACAGATGGAAAGTAGCCAGTGGCTAAATCTGTTGCATTTACACGAGGTAACTGTACTGAGTGTTCATTAATGTGCACTGTCCTCTCCAAACAAACTATAAAGTAAAGTAAAGAATCTAAATCTAGTGTATACCAACGATGTCACCAAACCAAGTTGTGTGTTTTGAATAACACTTTTTGCTTTAGTGCAATCATCCCCTCAGCCTGTCAATACGATTCAAATCTTTTTTTTCTTAGCATCGCCGAAAAGCACATTTGCGACAGGCTGGGTTAGCACCTGAATTTGGTTCTCTTTGCATGCACTATGGCCTATAGATGTGAACGAGATCAATGCTGTTACATAAACAGATATGGAAGTGGTTCTAGGACATTTTCAGTCATAATGCTCAGTACAACAGATAATGCAGATTCTATCCGCTGCAACCCATATTTACAATCTATGAAATTAATTTCCTCTGACTGGTTGGTTTTGCTGTATTGACGTTGTCCATGGGAACATTTGATTAATTTCCATGTTCTGCAAGGCTTGTCATGCAAAGGCAGACATTTACCTGAAATGTACTCATATTGGGTATATCCACTTCAGCTGTGCCAGATCTATAATTTTTCCAAACTACTATAAAATTTCTTCTCTCTGTTTTCACATGCATTTAGCAAAAATGCCAAAGGTGCTGTTGCTCCCTCATCTAGAAATCATAACTTACATCTTGGAACCCATAGATGTGGCCACTGTTTTTATAAAGTCTTTCTTCTTTAAGAGAGATTGAGTTGTCCATGTTTCAAAGGTAGGACCTCCAAACTTTGATTTACTGTACAGCATTTTTTTTTAATATTGCCCCCCCCCCCCAAAAAAAAATCACCCAATTTGTAAAGCATCATGCAGAATCAAGAAGGGGAAACTAAAACAGCGTAACAAACAACGATAGACATAATCAACTGCTCTTTTTGTGCACTAAAACAGGAAGCAAAGGCAAAGGAGCACTATCGTCCATCTATGGACATCAAAATAACATTTTTGTCTGGCCATGTGTATGCATAGCTTTAAGCCTATCTTTCTTTTCTAGACCAAAGCTCTGCAGAGATAATCCATGAGAGACCTCATCCGTGCTTTCTGGCCCACACAGATCACAAGTGATCATGCTTTAGACTCACAAACACACACACAGGAGGAGAGGGGGAAAAAAAAGCAAACACACAAACACAAACAAATGCTATACCGAAAAAACAAGAGGGAAATTATTTTTTACTTTACTAAGAAATTCACCAAAACACTTCTCCACGGATTTGAACCGGCGCCATCATTATGAGTCTGAAGCAAGCCTGTATTTTTCTCAGAGGAGGGTCACGGAGACAAGTAAGTCTGGATAGTTTGACTGCATTTCACTTCTTTTTCCGTGTTTTGCCTAAAGACGTGTCGAAACCAAATGGCTGAAATCTATTTTCACTCACTTCCTCTTGATCATACATGAGCTAAAGGTCTTGACTGATTTTTATGTGGTTTCATTTTGGGCTTAAGAAAAAAGAAGCTTAGTGCCATTTTAGAGATGAGCTCAGAGGCTTAGGCGTAGTATCTGATCTTTTTACTAATTTCCAGTTTTTTTTCATTCAAAACAAAAAAACACAAACACAACCAAACATACAAACTTGTCAATTACTATTGTTGAAGAAAAGCTGGAGTTCACCTGTAGCGTATCGTTTTCATTTGTCATATATGATACAAAATAGATAAGAAAGCAACTAAAGTTATAAAATAGAAACCTCAAGATAAACACACGTATACATTCATTTGTATCTAAAATACATATATACTGTACAAATATGTATGTGTATATACGTGTGTGTGTGTGTGTGTGTGTGTGTGTTTGCTGAAACATGTCAATAAATAAAATAGATAAAAGCAACCCGGAAAGCTGTAAAATAGAAAAATTTGGAAAAAGTGTATATGCGGTGTGTATGCATATACATACATATGTATGTGTGTGTATGTGTACACACACATACAGTATATTGTCATTCCATATTTCTTCAAATGGATACATACTCCGTAAGTTCTGTTTGCGGCTATAAGCTATACGTGTAACGATTTAACAGGTGTAGTCCTCCGTTCATGTAATATTTGTATTCTTTGATAGACTGTGAACAAAACAAATTAAAAACAATTAATCGAATCATTTCTTTCTCCCACCGTTTCTGTTTTGCAGACAAGAGCTCTCACGCACGATGAGATAGAAGGTGGTTATCCTTGAACTGTCTCATACAGATGTTTTGGACAAAGACATGTTATTTTCACGTGTGCTCAGTTTCCTTGTGTCTTCTTGCTCGCCAGAGTTACGTGAGGCCTTTGTCGAATTTGACAAGGACAAGGATGGTTTCATAAGCTGCAAGGACTTGGGGAATCTGATGCGGACCATGGGTTACATGCCAACTGAAATGGAGCTGATAGAATTGAGCCAAAACATCAACATGAATTGTGAGTTGTGTCCTTGGAAAACCATACTATGAAACATAAATATGCCTTGTAACATCCACTCAGGTTGTTGGTGCACAAAAGTAATAGACGCATAAACTTGTAAAATATTTCTCTTTCTTATAAAACGTGTTTTTTTCTGTTTTTTTCTTAAAGAAACTTGTGTGGCTTTACCTCTCCAAACATATGCTGAATGGGGAATCCTGCATACATGTAAAAATAATGTCTTACAAGCACTGACCCAATGAAATATAATCTCAATCCTCTTTAAGCACATCTCAGCGTAAGGAATAATCAAACCCATAATAAAACCCAAGTATTCAATGTTCAAATATTCAAATATAATTATCATGAGAAAAAATGCATCTGGTAAAATGGGTGACTTCTGCATCTACTGCACATATGTGCACAGAATCTGACAGATGTTAGTAGTGAGAAATGCAAAAATATAGTTAATTTTCATAGACTGAAAGTTGTCATCAAGCAAGAGTTTCTTGCATGAATGAGCAAGACCATTTTTTGACCTGAGAGTAGAATTTACATGATATGCATATGTCAGTCCCTGGAGCCTTCATTTGCATAAGCTCCTTGTACCACAAGAACATTTTCGAAATGTTGATGCGACCCAGTGAATATCATCCAGTGTATTGTTGCCCAGCCACAGATTTCACAAAATTAAAAAGGAATATAGAAGACTTGAACAAGGTTAAAGACAGGCCCATTTGTGTGTTTTTTTTTTTTTAATTTTCAAAATGTGGAACCTTTGGAGAGTGTACACCCTGTATGGCTCGTCACATTATACACACAAGCTGGTAAATTAAAAAAAATAAATGAAACGCTGCTCCTGATTTTCAGGGCGTGTTTACGTGATTTAAACGCACGGCGGGTTCTTTGCACGGTTAGACATCACTCACTCTCAAAATCCGCTTCTCAGATCGAGTGACTTCACAAAATGAGTCAAGTGCACATTGTCAAAAACCCTATGCCAATACAAGACAAAAAGGTTTATGAAAATAATTTTGATCCAAAATAACTGACACAGTGATATTGCATTAAATATTTTGAGTTGTTGTGCTGCTGAGAAGTCACAGTTGGTTTCTTGTATCGATCTAACGCACACATACACACTCGGTCACTTTGTTTATATCGTAACAGTGGGAGGACGCGTGGACTTTGAGGATTTTGTGGAACTGATGACCCCAAAGCTTCTGGCAGAAACGGCAGGCATGATCGGACTGAAGGAGCTGAAAGATGCTTTCAGGGAGGTGAGCGCAGGATGTTTCCACGCTCCTTCAGCTTGGTCTCTGGCACCACATGGTGGACGCACAAAGGAACAATGACACTCGCTTTTCCGACGTTCCCTGACAATTGTTTTCCCTCCTCTCCCAGTTTGATATCGATGGCGATGGTGCCATCACATCTGAAGAGCTGAGGAATGCCATGGTGAAGTTACTGGGTGAACAAACCTGCAAAAAGGAAATTGAGGCTGTGGTGAAAGAAGCTGACAACAACGGAGATGGAACTGTTGACTTTGAGGGTGAGAAAATAAAACAAACATGCACGGATCAAGTTTTGTTTTGTTTTTAAATTGCTTGTATCCAAGTCACAGAAGTTGGATTACTTAAACCACTTGGGACTGTGGTGATTTCTAAGAGTTTTAAGACTAATAGCTGTTCTTATTTACATTTATCAGAGCAGATGATTTCCAAAGTTTTCAAGAGGTCAGCTACACTCAGAACGATTTCACAATGCATATATTTTTGCGACAAACTGCACTCCAGTTCAAAATAATTTGTGATAAGTGATAATATGAGTTGATTTCATGTTTTCAAAAACCTCAGTCAATGGTGTATGGGTACGATTTCCCCTGACTGAGATTACCACTTTCCTGTCAAAGGTGTAGACGATGTTTTTAATGTGCAGTTTCTGAAGTCTCTATGTTCAGTGAGATGCACTTTACATCAGTGTCATCAGCTTAATCTCACAATCCTGAACACTCGTGTTTTTTTCTTTCAACAAATAAAATTCCACTAACAGAGACCCTTCCTTCCAAAGCCAGAGGCAACATTTTGAATAGAGTAGACATCCATATTTTGATTTCTTTCTTTGATTTCTTTTGCTTTCAGCAGTGCTTAAAACATGCTAATAGATTATTTTTTCTTTTCACTTTGCAGAGTTTGTGAAAATGATGTCGCAGAAATAACAACCGCAGACAGAGCGCATGGCCCAGAGTGGAGAGGACGGGTTTTCCATTCATTTGTAAGCTGATGACAGCCTGCATTTTCCTTCCATTTAAGAAGAACGTGATTAACAAACTGTCATGGGAGCACATTTGATTTTAGCTCCTAAAAGAGTTATATACATCTTTTGGTTTTAACGATGATATGAAATTATATCGATCGATCTATCCATCGATCTATCAATCTATTTATTGATATCTTATACGTCATATCCCATACAAACATGCACACGAAACTTTAGATAGGAGCAAATTTTCCAAGATTTCAAGATTGTGATTCTGCTGATACTTGTGTGTGTGTGTGTGTGTGTGTGTGTGTGTGTATGTGTGTGTGTGTCTTAAAAATTCTAAACCTAATTTTTTATGATTTTGTATTTTTCTCGGAGGGGGGGATTGTAACGTTTTTTTGTCTCAACTTCTGTCTGATATTCATGTAACTTGAACACTTATTCCTTATGGCATTCTTGTGATTCCTTCTAAATTTTGAGGGGATTCCTTTTAAGATTTTAAGATGGGGACATTAAAAACATGTTTCCCATCTGTTTGTGATGTATCTTTCTATCTACATATGCCATGTGACCCTGATTCCCTCCTCTCCCTATCGTATATAAATTAACTTGCCGTGTATGAGAATATGATTAGATCTGTTGTGTGACCTTAAGTTGTAAAAATATACAATTTCATCAATTGTACATATGCATTTTATTTTTTTGCAACGCCGTACCTGTGTGTATGTCCACCAATTCCGACCCAGCATTTTATTTCTACAATAAAACTTTACAATAACTTCTTGTTCTGTTGTTGTTTAGTACATCGTGGACACAAAATTAAAGTAATTCCCTGCATTACTGTATTAACTAAAGCTATTCAGATGATTCACATTTCACGTTACTACAATAGATAGTGCTGCAATTCAAATGAAAACTCTCAGGCAATTTAAAATTGATGCTTAATCATCAGGGGATTTTATGTCATATCTGGCAAGTTTGATGGTAAAATGATTCTTCCTCGACGTGAGTTTTGTGTTTTTGGTGTTTATTTCTTTTTTCTTTTTAGGATATCCCCATGTGATTTATTTGTCTCATATTCTTGAAAAAAATAAGCCAAAAAATGTGGAGGGATTGTTTATTTTTGTTGGTATTCAGGTATCTGGTTGTCTTTATTACAAATATAGTTCGTCTATCTTTTCTTTTTTAATCTTTCTTCGGGGCATACAAAACAGATTAACAGCAATCATCGATATCTCAACAATTCATGTTAATGACATTAGTTTGAGATTTTTTGGGGGGGGGGCTGCAGTTTTTTGGTTTTTGGTTTTATTTGAATGATAGATTGTCACTCTGAAAAAAAATGTTTCAACCCCTTTGTTCATTTAACATCTTCAGCTGGAAATAATCCTACTAAGGGTGGCTGATCATATTGCATAACAAAATGGGAAGATGAGTAATATTAAGCGTGATAATTACTTCTTTTTTTTTCCTCACAGGTCGTGCATGTCACGAATCATAATGCATCTCGGAAAAATAAAAAAACCATGAGCGATATCCGATAAAATGTTTGAAGTGCTCCATCATTGAATTAAAAATATCACTTTTATTTTATCCTTGATGGCTGATTTATTATTTTGTTTATCAACATTACAGAGTATGAGCTTAGATTCCTCATGTCCCTGTCAATGAACGTCCCTTTTTCTGAAATAAATAAATTGGAAAAAGAAAATACATCACAAAACAAGCGTAAACAATGTATAAACAATCTCAGCTATAATCTCCAATGCTGGCTTGGATTAGTTTGGTCTCTGTAATCCTCATCATGGGACCCTGAGATGAACAGATGGCCGATACGACAGAATAACCACACTAATTCTTGTGGACGGTCGAAAGTAAAATAACCAAACAGAGGCCATTGGACCTAATGAAGCAGAACCACATTTTTTTCTCCTGTGATTATATGAAAATATATATCTTTTTAAAAAGTGTGAGTTACTTATGGTGACATTTGTGAAAAGGAAAAAAAAAAACATCATGCTCAACTGTCTAAGTGTCCGGTAAACCCAAAAACCAAAGTTTGTTGTTCTGAAAGCCCAGGATAAATAATTAAAAGGGTAAGTTCTTTTTATACAATGTCTTGTGATATGACTGATTTATTTTAGTTTGTTGATTATTCAGTTACAGCCCATCAATTCCCTGTCTTTTAATTCGTGCTGAAGGAAGAGTTGATCAGTTTCACAGCTCACAGCACGACGTAGAGTCAGGAAAGGAGAACGAGCCAGTGATCACGATCATAAAATCAGATGAAAAAAAATAAAAAGCCAATGCATTTCAATTCGTAGACATCAACATACGCATTAATAACAACAGAGGACGTAATATAGGAGCCAAACTATGTCATCATATTTTTCCAGATTTGGAGTTGTAGCTTTTATTATAAAAACATTGAATTTGATCTATATTTTATGAAGCTTCCAATATATTGATATTTTTTGTTATTCGTTTGGACTGTAGCATTTCAGCAACTTTATTTTAAAAGAAAAGAAAACATTACATAAAAAGCAAGCTGTTAAATATAGTGGCAACAGCATTCATATACAGGATTTGATATAAAAGAGAAAAAGAGGAATGGTGATAATGGAACATTTTGGGATGAGAAAGAATTGCCTGCACCAAAAGTAGCCACACGTATAGCCAAAGTATATGTTAAAATATCCATTTTGTGTTTGAGATTTTTTTTCACAGTATATTGGTTGAAGCATGTCTTCAGTGGCCTTCGAGTCCCATGCAGCGTCATGACTGAGAGGCCTCACATGCAAATAGCATTCATGGGAATAATAAGCTGTTTGCTGTCATGAAGCCTTTTTGAAAAGTACTTTTACCTCCCGATCCTGCATGCTGCTTACATGCTTATTTAGGGGTTAGCGTGTCAGTGCGACTTCACCATTGGATTGACAGTATCATGAAAGTGGTTCACTTTTTTAGCTGGCCATGCCGCCATGGTATCTGATGTTGTGAAATTCACCTGCACCAACAGAGCAGGTAAGGATCCAGATTATAAATCTAACCTATTACATTTATCATTGAGAGACATCCCCTCTGTCTTCAGTTGTTGAGAGTAGCATATTTGGTGTTGTATATTCCACTAATTTCCTTTTTTGCTCTAAACTTAGAAAGGATAATGATATAATGATTATAGCAATTTGAAAGGTGTCTTGCTAAATTATTTATTTGATGAAGTTGACATTAGTTCACTTGCTTTAAAAAAGAGGCAGTAATATTGATAACTATTTGAATCAATAATCTTTGGGGTTTGCTTTTTTTTATCTTTCCTGATATTTCATGGCAGCTTCAATGATGAATTATCCTGCTTGATGGGTTTATATTACTCATTATTTCGGGTGATTAACAGTTCTTGAGTGAAGGTGCTCTTTAACGTGTTTGCAAATGTTGGTTTATCTGGATGTGAACTCGCCAACAATGCCATGAAGGCAACTTAGTTCCCTTAACTAGTTAAGAACCACCGTCATGATAGTGTTCATCCATTATTGCAGCTGTTTACTTAATTCAAGTCAGATCATACTGAGAATCTCTACATAATAAACCTGTTTCATGATCCTTGGTGCTGCCTTTATATCGTAATGTGACCTGTATTCATTTATAGCACTAGTTTTTGGTAAGATTCAACTACATCAGTCAAGATAAAGTCATGCCACATATCCTGGTGGGTGTTTTGCACAGTGGGTGAATCCAACATCACTTCCGAGTGGGGTTGATACAGATTCACACGGTGATCCATTGACTCGATGGAAAGATATCAGGTGGGCTTCGGCAGGCCACAACCACGTAGGTCGTGCAAAGGTTAGAGGTCAGGGCTAAACATGAAGTCCAAAGCTTGTCTCTCCGCTGCAGCTACATTAGGATGCCAGAGGTCCACACTAAAAATAACTCGAGGTCCAGCATCAGGAGGCCCTTTGGAAGAAGAAAAATTTAAGTTTAACAGAATCCCTTTATTCTGGGAAATACATACTTCTTTAACAACCTCTCAAGCGCTGAGTTTTTGTTGCGTTGAATCTACCGAATACTAATTCGAGCAAAGTTGGGTGTCTCACTATTTTCAACTACCTCCCATCATGTACAACGCAAACGCACGTGTTCCACTGCCGGGGGAGGGATACACAGGGTTCACGAATTCCAACGCCCCGATGTCCTTAAATGCATCCTTTCTTGCAAGTGAATTCCATTTTGTGTTGTTGGCAAATCTACATGTCTGCCATGAGGGTCAGAATAAAGTAGTTTGACGTGTAGTCCTGGTCACAATAGGGCACTCCTGCCCCACTCTAAAGACTACTGCCTTTTTTGCACTTGAGGAACATACACTTCATTTTACAGTTTGATTAATTTTTAAATTGTTTTTTTCATTGAGATATATATATATATGTATATCTCAATGAATATATGCATCACCTTTAAGGGGTGGTCACCACGAAGTAAGCTGAAATAGTGCTTTCCTGGAAAAGTTAACATGAGGGTGAGCAGATAATGAGTTTTCTGATATGGGATGAACGATTCCTTTAAGTCCAGTCAATGGGTATTGCAGGTTACAAAAAGATAATAGAAATTGACATGAATTTTGAATAAATTCATGTGAAACACATTTACTCATCAATGTTTACGGGGGCATGAGGGGCAGGTCACCAACCTTTATGAGAAACAGTGTGAAGAAAAGAGTCATCAACCAGGAGGCAATGTCCCTCTGACCAACACTGAGGTTCCCCACCCACCACCAGCTCGCAGAGGGGTGGGGTTTGCAGGCCTATAAAACGTACATCCGGTCTGTAACTTAAAATATCATGTCTTAACTGAGCCAAAAAGCGCATGCAATCCGCATCTGTCAGTATTTAAAGTAAAAAAAAAAAAAAAAAACAGAGGATTATGAGCCAGATGGATCATTGGAGGAAATGGACTGAGCGGAAATTAACCTCATCCCTAAACCACAAACTACTGCATTCGGTACATTAGCGGGTACTTTTTGTGTCTATGTGGTAAGAATTTACTGCAAGATGAATAAAAGAACAAATTAAACATCCAAACCGCTCATGAATGTAAGAATTTGCTGCCAAAGGACACTGAAGCACACATTCTACTTGCAGATCCACCACTAACAATACATTCCATGGTGAACACCATAGGGACCAGAGCATGAACTGCAGGTAAGCCTGAGAAGAGCTTGACTTCCTTTAAAAAGACACACGCTCCCCAATAAAGTTTAAACGTGAAATGTTTGGTGGGGATCTCAATTAAATAAAACAAAAAAAATGCCAGGCCATTTTGGCATTTATTACGAGTGTTCTGTTTTACCATCCTTATCTTCCAGGAATAAATTCTACCGATGTTGACATCTCAAGCTCAGGGCTTTAGAGTCTCTTATGTTTGGATAAGGAGGACCTAAATCAGTACAAAAAGTTTGAAATTGACGTCAAAGTTTATGTTACTGCAGTTACATTGAACCACCAAAAGAAAAATTTTCACCCTGACCACCCTTTTGGTGGCTAGTCAGACTGATGTGTATTTTCCAGTGGGGAACATGGGAAGGTTCCCTGATCAAGTTCCCACGTCCTCAAACAGCCAGGAACGCTGGTGTTACAACCGCCAATTTTGATTCAACTTAGGGAGCAAACTGACAGTTTTCAGCATAAAAAAGGGAATTCTTCTGAAGCAGGCTCCTGAAATGGAAATAAAAAACTTTTATTCTCTTGAGCTCGTTTTTTATTTTCTTTTACATTCGTGCTTTCTTTTGTGTGAGCTGATGTACCATGTAACCCCAATTCAATTTTCAAAGACATGGGTCATAGTTATTAGGATTTTACTGATCTGCGTAACAAAACCTAGTTTTTACCGACCCAGGTGGCAACGCAGCCGAGCGTTTGTAGGGCCATATGCGCTGCCCAGCGTCGCACCGGGCCCCAGCAGCCAAAACCCAGCCGATCCCAGTGAGTTGCTGTTTATGAATGTGCGCAGGGACAGAAGCGTGCGGTAAGTCGAGGGGCAGGAGCGACAGTTTCCTGCCAGACAGACACCCGCACTGTATAATGGAAACACTGCCTGACCCTGAAAGACACAATTATAATCAATGAACTCCCCTGTCAAACAGCTGATGTAGACACATACAATACTGGTACTTTAAATTACATAAGAATTCAATGACTAAAAGAAATTGGCCCATAGCAAAACACTGAACTCAATTTGGTGAACTCAACTTGACAAACAAAGAACCAAAGTGAGCTCTTGCACATTTCATTTATTCTTTCTTCCAACATAACTTTTTTTTTATTCAGTTCCAAGTTTAAAAAGCCCTGTTTGGTGGAGCTGTCGGCCACATGGTGGACGAGACAAAAATGTTGGAAAGAGCTGATTAGAGCTATTATCTTAACTTTACCTCGAGCATGTTGTCAAATCAGTATTTCAGACTGTATTTTACTCGGGAAGCATAACGTAGCATAAAATGGAAGAGAGACCTTACGTCACCCTGAGTAATCAGTTATTCGGGTAATGTAAGGCTTTGCATCGCAGAACTTAGTAGTATAACAAGTCAAATACATGAAAAAACACGGGGGTTTATTCACACTAATATTGGAAAAAATGCCTCTTACCTTTGGCCCCACGAAGGTCCACCCTGCTTTTGAATCAGTGCCCCTCTGGTAAACAGCCTGAAACTCGGCCAAGATTGTGGGATAGTTCACCTCCAGGACCTCAATATCATGACGATGAGCATCACGTGGGAAAAAGGGAACACTGGGAACATCTGGCAGGAAGAAGAGATGAGGCTTCTGTATGGCAGAGTGATCATTCAGTCGCACCTAAAGCGAGAAATAAGCGGTTAGTAATTTTTGGAATTGAAATCTATTGGAGATCTGCGCATTTTTTAATGTCTCCCGGCGATATTGGCTCTGTACGACCTTTGCCTTTGAAAATTAAGAAGCGGATGACCTCGCATGGGAGCAATGGATCTTTAAAATACTGGTTACAACTACAGAATATCTCCATAGCATTATGTTTATTCCACTGAGGAACACAAGGCTTGCGCTTCCTGATCAGTCAAAACAAGGATCAGTCTCTTTTTGAATTTACACACATTTCAATCTTCTAACGTCAAGAATATATTTTTCACACTTGTCTTTGCTTTTGTTACTACGTACAGGTTGAAAATATATACGATTCAAAGTTGCGAGAGGTGGCTGTGACATGGTTATACACGGAATGGTGTATTCTGTGATTTCTAATCCCTGGCGATGATGAATCTAATCCATTGATAACATGACACACAAGATTTGCTGGCGATAACAAGTAGCGGCCTGTCAACTACGGGGATAAAATTCCTACCTGATCACGAAGGCCCTTGTGAATGCGGCCCATGCCCGCCCAGCTGTAGCGCTTGGCATACTCTTGCAGGGCTGCATACAATCTTTTAGCTTCTGAAGACGCCTGATCGGGGAACAAGGCATGGCTAAGCACCGGGGTAAGGTAGCCCTGTCCCTGCTCTTCATCCTCCTCTATTTCCATGGAAATAAATGGAGTCATTGGTTCACTCCTCAACAACTTAGATCGTGCACTGCATTTAGTTCCAGCACAGCTTCCACTGCGGGATATTATGGACCTCCGTGAGCCTGACTTCCCGCCATGTGAGTGGCCAGAAATGGTCAGGTCGGCTCCGATGCGATAGCAGTGCCAGAGAAATAAGAGCAGTAGAGTCCACAGGAGACCACTTAACGAATGGACACCCAGCTCGGCGTATGGAGACAAGGGCAGCGGGTTCATTGACCAGTGCATCCTTTAAATACTGAAACAGAACAAGGTTTAGAGATTAGACCAATGCATAGGGAAAAATGTTCTCCGGCAACCTAGGTGTGTCTTGCATGAAATCAATTAGGACAGTGAAGTTGCTTTTTGAAGAGCGAGATCAGAACGTCACATATCAAGAGCTTGAGAATTTTGGAAGTGATTCAAAGCATCATGCTTGAAATGAGAAGTCAGACACCAGACCCGTTGTTTGTCCTCTTACTTTAATCCCAAAAGGGATCACTTGTATTCCTTCTCACCATCTACAGAATTATTCCGAGCAACCTACTGTCGTCATCAACAAAAAATCCAAGAACTTTGCAAAGGATTAATTTTTGATGCAGCAGGCCGCCAGTGTCGCTCCAGACACCAGCGTGTTCGTCGCTCTGTTAACCGCTAATGATATTCAAAGGCTGTAGATGATTAGGTGTTTATTAAATAAATAAGGATTTATTTTCGTATAAGTAAGAAACTTGCTGAAACAATTTAAATTGTTCACTGTACTCAGCTGGTTCGATGGATTGAACCCACTTTTCAAGAACAATGAATGGAGTTTTCAAGAACCAGAATTAGCTCAGGTAAAACAATTATTACTCCCAGTACAGCTTCACATCCACTCCTTATAACATTTTGTAGCATTCGGTCTTTCTTTAGTCCGAGCAGAACTTGTTTTCATGACTCACAGATCACATAATGCTTAAGAGCCCCTGTTAATCAACAAATAAAGCCTGAAGGTACCAAAGCCTTGACCTGGTTTTGTAAAACCTACTCATTTTTTTTTCCCTTTAATGCCCTCCGGGGTCGCAGGCTGCGGAAGCTGATTCCAGCGTGAACTTGAAACGAATTAGTGTTTTAAAATGAGATCTGGGGCAAGACTTTCATACACATTGACTCATCCAATCCTTGACACGTACCTTCCGCTAAGCATCAGATCTGTCTTCA
This sequence comes from Fistularia tabacaria, assembly GCA_901007705.1. NCBI lineage: Eukaryota > Metazoa > Chordata > Actinopteri > Syngnathiformes > Fistulariidae > Fistularia > Fistularia tabacaria. The sequence goes on from CAAKHD010004660.1 coordinate 30,500, forward strand.
TTTGAGAGCTTGCCATTTCATAACTAGTTTCCTCTGTTTTGGATTGTGTTCAAGTTCCTACCAATTTTATTTTGCAGTGAATTTACTCATTTGCCTTGTCTTTATTTCCTTTATTTCCCCTCCTTTTTTTTACTTTAGGAGTGTCTTATTACCAATCAGTCACTGTTGTTGTACATTTCAGGACATTACCTTATATTTCCTTGTGTCTGTTCCAAGGAAATCCCCCACTGTTTCTCTCTTCTTCTTTTTTTAGATTCACTGTGGGCTGTTCTTACTCCCTCAGGTTCGCTGTCTTTTTTTTTTTTACATCTCTGTTTCATGGAGTTCTGCGAGGACCTCAGTCTTACACATGTATTTCTACTATGACTCTCTTGGTACTTGGGTCCCCATCCTGACGCTAATCTTGACATATGCAACCAACAGTCTGTGAAAATACCCTTTTCCTGGGGATTTGGGCAAAAACTGAGCTATTCCACGTTATTCATTCCTACAAATTCAATGCAGAGTTGCTGATCCTATAATGGTGGACAGACAATATCTGTTCCTGTTTCATTCATTCCTTCTCTATGCCACATACACTGCGCCTGGCAGAAGCCGATCCCATCTCATTAGGCTGGTCGCGAGTCAATCACAAATGTGGAAACTTACAGCCAATCGTAATTCGGAGCCCTCAATTAACCTTCTGCATGTTTTTGGTCAAATGCAAAATCCCCAGAGAAACGCCTCAGTCCACCACTATTCTGTGTGAAATTGTCATTTATTACACTTTTCACGTGGCTACGTGTTTTTTTTGTAAGTTTGTCTGTTTTTGTGGTTGCAATGTGAAGCGGTGCTCGATCCCAGTAACCATGGAAATATGAGCTTTCTGAGAAAGCTGTGGTGACCTGTTGTTTAGTCAGGAAATTCTACATACAAGTCCACATGCAAAAGTATAGTACATAATGAGAAGCTCTACTGTAATGGGAATTTCGGCACTCATGGCAGCTCATTTGTATTCACAATATAATGGTATTGTGACATATAATACCATGACATTTATCATTCTACTCATATTAATTCATAATACATTATTTAGCACCATACTATGTAGATAGATAGATAGATAGATAGATAGATAGATAGATAGATAGATAGATAGATAGATAGATAGATAGATAGATAGATAGATAGATAGATAGATAGATAGATAGATAGATAGATAGATAGATAGATAGATAGATAAACAGATAGATATGCAAAAGTTTATCTCAAAATTAACAAAAAAAATGCTATACTTTGCCAGAGTTTGAAAATACTGAAGAAATTGCCCGTCAATTTGCAGGAAACAAGTACAGTCAGAACATGAGATAAGACATGGATGATTTGCAGATAATTACTGAATATGAGACTCAGAATTTACATACATATCACATCATAAAATTCATCCATTTCAAATGCGTGCATTGTGTTGTATCACTTGTGTATGTACCCCCCCTCCCCCCCCCGCACAATTGTTTACCT
>CAAKHD010004661.1:0-19095 GCA_901007705.1 Fistularia tabacaria
ATCTGCGGTGAGAGCAGGGAACAGGTTGAGGAAAATCTTGAGAGGTGGAGGTTTGCTCTCGAAAGGAGAGGAATGAAGGTTAGTCGCAGCAAGACAGAATATATGTGTGCGAATGAGAGGAACCCGGAAGGAATGGTGAGGCTACAGGGAGTTGAGATCAAGAAGTTGGAGGATTTCAGGTACTTAGGGTCAACAGTCCAGAGCAACAGAGTGTGGAAAGGAAGTTAAGAAACGGGTTCAAGCAGGTTGGAATGGATGGAGAAAAGTCTCAGGGGTTCTTTGTGATAGAAGAATTTCATCTAGAATGAAAGGAAAGGTTTACAAAACAGTGGTGAGACCAGCGATGCTGGATGGTTTGGAGACAGTGGCAATGAACAAAAGACAAGAGGCAGAGCTGAAGGTAACAGAGATGAAGATGTTGAGGTTCTCTTTAGGAGTGACGAGGATGGATAGGATCAGAAATGAGTCCATCAGGGGGACAGCTCTTGTTAGATGTTTTTGAGAGAAGGTCAGAGAAGCCAGACTGAGATGGTTCGGCCATGTACAGAGGAGGGATAGGGACTATATTGGTAGACGGATGCTGGAATTAGAGATGCCAGGCAGGAGGATTAGAGGAAGACCGAAGAGAAGATTTATGGACGTAGTGAGAGAAGATTTGAAGGTAGTTGGTGTGAGAGAGGAGGATACAGAGAATAGGGTTAGATGGAGGAGGTTGATTCGCTGTGGCGACCCCTGAAAGGGAAAAGCCGAAAGGAAAAGAAGAAGATTGAAATTGTGTGCACAATGACAAGCAGAGTCAGGTATGAATGCCTCATAGGATAATCCTCACAAAGAACAGGGGGTTATTCGATAACCAACAAGTGGGTAATTTGTTGGTTATCGAATAACAAATTCCACCCCTGGTCACTATGCAGCTCCTTGGGCACCCCAAAGCAGCAGAACACCTCATCCACCAATCGCTCTGCAGTGTTGATGCCCCTCTGGTCCAGGACTGCAAATGCTTCTGGCCATTTGGTTTAATGGTCCATGGCAACCAGACTATATCGGTTCCCTCAATCTTTAACCGGAAAGGGATCCAGGATATCAACAGCCAAACGTTCCATGGGATTCCCCACTTGATACTGCTGCAAGGGGGAATGAGAGTGCCACGTTGGTCCCTTCTGGCTAGTGCAAGCATCGCAACGGTGGACAAAGAGCTCTTCATCCTGGTTGCATTCCGGCCAATAGAACCGGACTCGAAGCTGCGGGAGAATTTTGGTACCCTTAAAATGACATGCCCCCACTGAGCCATCAACCAGTCGGAGCATTGGTTTGCGAGGTACCAGGAGCTGGAGGAGATCACGGTTGTCTGCAGGGGTTTTCCAAGGCAGTGGAGGAGGCTGTCACACGTCACGATAGTGGTCCACTGTGAATAAAGAGCCTTGGTCTCGATTGTCAAGCATTGAGACTGCTGGCCATGCCGGTTGCTGATGAGCTCTCACCCACCTTTGCTCATGGGAGAGGGAAGGGTCATTGTCCTGGTCCTGCTGAAGCTGCCCTGTGGTTGCGGGAAGGACATGGGAATCACAAACACTGCTGCCTTGGGTGTCATCACCAGCTGGCACGTCTCGCAGGTCTGCAACTACCCGAATCCTCCCTTTCTTTCAACCACGGACAGTGTTGGCACAGGTCTTCCCACAGGGCCAGCGCACCTGCATTGGTGTGTTGGCGACCCCCTTGGTGGCAGATATCGCAGTCATAGTCCTGTAACGCCTCCAGCCAACTAGCCAGTTGCCCTCCTTGCTTCCTAAAATTAAGTAGCCATGTTAACGAAGCATATTCGGTGCGTAGGAGGAACTTTTGACTGTAAAGATGTGGGCGGAAACAGCGGAGTGCCAGGACCACGGCCAGCAGTTCCCGGCCGGTGACACAGTAGTTCCTCTCTGGACGGCTGAGAGAACATCTGAAGTAGACAATAACCTGCTTGCCTCGCTCCCCTTGCTGGGACAACACCCCACCAAGACCCACATTACTCATATCTGTGGCCACAATGAAGGGTTGCCACAAGATGGTAAAAGCCAAAACAGGAGCCCTGATGAGCACGAAAAAGCAACTGGGAGAAAGCATAGATATAGACCTCACTCTACTTCTGATAACAATGTGGCAAGTTGGGATTTCAGAAGAAGTAACATAGAATCAAGAACAAATGGCGAGTGCTTTTTGGACTTGGACCAGGCTTATTTCAACAGATAGGGAAAACCCAAGAGAAAACCCCCCACATTCTGACAACTAACGGTGCAGGTTAGTGTAACAACAGCAACAGCATCATACAGCTATTCACATGACGGAGTTCTCAAACCCAGAACCACGAGAGACTCTCAAAGGCCTTTATTGCCGGAAGGGATTATGGGTTTCCGCAGGCCAGTCTTCCCACCACATGCTACAATATGAAGCATACTGAGAGACTCTGTGTGTGTGATAACTGGAGATGAGATTTGTATGTATTAATAAAAGACTTTACAAAAAAACATCCTGCCACAAGGATCCACAAGAAGCTCACTAATAATGAGACGTATACATAGGATTTAGAGACAATTAATACAATTAAGTAGCTTCAACAGGACAAATGTTTATACTTGTTGCCAGGGTCACCAGTGATTCAGCTCATCTCACCTATTAAAAGAGTAGGTGAAAACCCCCCAGAAACTGATATGTTCACATGATTTGAGTTGACACGCTACATTTTAATTTATCATTTTCTGAATTCTTGAATAGAAATATAATCCTCCCTCAATGTCAACAGTTGGCAGTCATATATTACACACCCACGAAATGGGGATTTTTAACACATTACATGCACGATTCTGGCATGACTGACTGGGAGTTAAGTAGTAAGTGTGAGTCAAGAGTCTGTGTCTCACTTTTAAACAGTTTACTCTAAATACCATGGTTTTTGGACATGAAACAATAAATAGATAAGATAAAAATAAAACAGAGCAATGTTGTGACTTTGCAGAATCTAGGAGCTGGGTGAGACATTGAGTGAAGGAGCCAAGGTGCCAGATGTTATGTAAAACACAGGTGTGTGCATGTGCATGTGCATGTTCATGTGCATGTGCATGTGCATGTGCATGTGCGCGCACACATGTGTGTGTACGTGCGTGTGTGTGTGTGTGTTTGTGCGTGTGTGTGTGTGTGTTTGTGCATGTGTGTGTGTGTGTGTGTGTGTGTCTGTTTGTGATACATATGTGTCCCATTAGGACACATATGGGTCATGAAAAACAGTAAAATGTTACTGATGCTTATAAAAGGGGTTCCTTCTATAGTTTTAAGGTATGTTGCTTGAATAAGATTTGTATTTTCAAATGAAAATAAATGAAACCAAATGTCCACCATCTAAGGCAAATATTTAGATCAATACCAGTGAGAGCTTGAAATATTTTTCCAATGCTGGAACACACACAACATACCCTCCTGTATTCATCTGTTTTCTGTAATCTCTCACAGGAAGGTTTACCAGCTTAACTCAGAACAAAGTGTGATGCCCACGAAAAGAGGTGCGGTTTGTTTTCTGTTCACAAGATGCCAAAACCTCCAAAATTCCAACGCTTTATGACCAGTTTGCCACATTTTCCTATATTATTTTTGTGGACGGTAAATAAATCCTGCCCGACAGCAAAAGATGTCACTGGATCGTGTGATAAAGCTGCGCAAGTGCTAAGATAACCCGCAGTTATGGAGCAAAAATGTGTGATGCCGATAGAATCATCGTATGCTATTTTTTTCAAGCAAAGCTGAAGGTATTGCAATAACATACCACTTTCGGTTACTCATTCATTTTTACATTACAAGCCTGCGTGGCTATGAACATCATTTTTTACCCAATACAGGCAATCTGATATAAGCTGAAGTTGTTTATAGTGACTTTGACCTTTTTTCTGGAAAGCTGTTATCCTGAACTGAAACATGAGTGTGTTTTGTCCAGAGTGTCTGCTGGAAAGCCAGTTAATCTTTTCATTTTTTTTCACTATCCTGGAACTGGCTGTCTGAAATCCAAACCCTTTCCGTTAGGTTTGGCATTATTCAAGCTCGCACATAGATGTGAGGGGCGCAGCTCCTCCTCTGTGCACAATCCTTGGGGCCATTTGTTTTCCATCATCTTAGGAGATTGGAGTCATGCTCAACGTGAGTCATGATGGGTGGGTGGATGTCGACACTGGGTGTGGTGGGAGAGAGGCCATACTGCTGCCTGTGGTGGTCAGCATAGGACTGAAACATCTATTTAGCCTCTAAATTGCACAGATAAAATGAAGCTTTTAGGGTTGATCATACATTTGAAAACAAATGCCACACCCTGAAACTATAATCAAGCAGCTTAGTCTTTAAAATGTATAATATAAAATAATGACAATTTTAACCAATAAATGAAAAAAATGGGGAGATACACCTTCAGCTTCATGCATATACTGTACTTTACTGTGCAAAAACATCAAAAGTTTCAACGCTGGGAAAAACCTTAAATGACAAAGCCAGTCAGACAAGTAGATTTGAGTGATTTAAAATATACACTGTATGCGGTAAATTGGTGTTTGGTTTTGCAATAACAGTGGCAGAAACCACAAGGCGGTCGGTTCTTGACTACAACGTGCGCGCCAGATGTGATCCACCTACAACGGATTGATTCGCTGCGCACAATAGATCAGCAGAAAAAGAAGAAGTGAAGAGAGAGAGGAGGAAAAAAAAAATCCCACCTCCTCAAACACTTCTTCCCACCTCTGCCCAAAAGTTTGTCGGGCAGTGGCGCGGCGCCTCCTGCAGCAGCAGGAGGAGTTCATCTCTGTTCTCACTTTGCAGGGGCGCGGACTGCGCGTTTAATGACCCCCTCTGGCTCCGGATTTTTCATACTTTTTTCAGCTTTTGCGTGTGTTTGTGTGTGTGTGTGTGTACTGTTTGCTACACCTGCCTGCCAGTCTTTCAGCGCCGATGGGCGCGGCCACGACCGGAGCCCACATCGTTGTTTTGACTTGCCTGGGAAAGTTTAGTGAAACGCACGCACACACACACACACACACACACACACAAAAGAAGTGGGGGGGACAAAAGGATTGAGGAGTTCAAAGAAGATCCGGCCTCTTATTGCGCGTCCACGCTGCCAGTAGGTTCATCCTGACTGAGCACCCTTGACTGATCTGTTCGTCTGGCTGAAGGTAACAGTTTTAACTCCTTTTCTCTTTTAACAAAAAACATCGAGGCTGGATGTTGCGACTGACTGCATCTCTCTACAAGTAACGGCACTCAAGGATTTTCTGTCATGGGATGTCAGACTCTTGCAAGTCTTTCACATATTATCCTTCATTTCTCTCTCTTTACATCCATCTCAGTGTGTTCTTCAAGCTAAGAGCAATGGGGGGGGGGGGGTCACTTTCCCTCCGGTGGTATCTTTAAAATTAGTCTGTTACAGGGATCTGAGGATAGTTTTACACGCTCTTATGCCGGGCTATTTACATCTCTCTAAATATATTGCGGGCTTGACCTGGCTGCCTGCTTTCTTTGACATCAGCCTTTTATAATTGCTGTGCAGATCAGTTTCAAGCTATTATGGTGAACTTTGCACAACACAAGAATGAAAATAAGCTGCGGCATCACTGGGGAAGTCTATACTTTGAGTTGAGTCATTTGCCTTTTGCTTTCAGCACTGTAAAAAAGTGCTTTAATAAAGTTGTAAAACTTTGAAAGTGAAATAAAAGTATAAGTTTTTCATGCCACTCTGTGAATACAATGGGTCTGTTCACTTTGTTAGGATTTGCGTTTTCTATTGTTGTATTGAGAATAAAGCACACGGCTGTTAAATGTCTTTGTCTAAGGTAGTGGTGGCAGGTCGGTCACTTTGAGCAGGGCAGTGATCCATCAGTTGTTTTTGTTCGACTGTTAGTTTTCTTCAAATAACAAAAGCCAATTGAAGTCCTTTTTTCTATGTCATTTGGGCAGTGATGATGGTTTAAAGCTGGCGGGGCTTTTATGTGGTATTACCGATTGTGAAGTTTTGTCCATGTACCTTAGCCCTCTGCAGAGTTTTACTTTTGTTAGCTTCTTCAAGTTGAAACTGTCACTTTAATAAACACAATGCTTACAGCATAAGTAGTCCTGAGATTGATTTGATGAAATGCTCAGTGGTATGTAATTTCAAATGAATCCAGTAAACCTCAGTTGCAAGCCTGTTGATCTTTAACCCTCAATAATTCTTGTGGCGTTTTTGCCCTGTTCCCATCAAATGTCCTCTTTTTTAATTTGGCTAGAATGGCATTTAACCACAGTTTAGAGAGATAAACAGCCCTTTAACAACACTTGGCGCAGTATATGCATACTCTGGTCAACATTGTGTCATCGTCTCACCAGATAAGATGGGATGGATCCGTTAACAAGACAGATGGACATCTCCGGAGCCTTGTCAGAGGAACGGGGTGAGGTTCTTCAAATTTGTCTTTTCCATGGAAAATAAGGGTTTTGACTACCAGTGTTAAAAAAAAAAACAAAAAAAACAAAAAGAAATTGTCACTTGTTGCTCATTCTGCAGTTTTCAGTTACATTTCAGTCAATAAGATGTTAGAGAGATGTGAACTTAAATATTCAATTTCTTTGATCAGGGCAGTGGAAAGATCGATCGGAAAAAAAAGGGCTGCAGCAACATGTTTTTTTCCAAAAGCAATGAGCCTGAATAATCCACAAATTTCCTCTCTCGGTTGAGAAAAATCTATTTTTGTACCCAAAGACCAAAAAAAAGGGAAAAAAAACACAAAACCTTCGGTTTCTTTGTGGTTATTTTTTTAGATTCCACTACTTTTCCTGAGTGTGTTTGTATGTATCTTTTGGGGGGTGGTGGGGGGGGGCTGTCACTATCAACATAACATGCCTTCACTGGTTCTCCTTGTTATTTCTATTCCCCTCTGCCTGGTCGCACACTGAGTCGTGTTCCAATTTTGCCCCCTGCAGTCATAACTGAAAGAAACTTGTCCGAACTGCCTACGAACATAGAGAGAGGGAAGTTAAGCACTGGCCGATTAGTCAATTCTGACAGAAAGACACATTCGACCAGTCAACCTGTTGTCCCAGTCCCTCTATTTCAAAGTACACATCTTTTTTTCAACATCAGCTAAAGAGCACTATCTAAAGCAGATGTAATAAACTGGTCACGACAAAGGAGTCATGAACATCTTAAATTGTGTTAGGCTCTATTTAACATCGGTTGATCTTGGGAATGGCCCATACCTTTTGAATTTTAATATTAGTCATTAAAAATGTTGCACATGGATCTTATCTGGGGATGTTTTAAAAGTCCTGAAAGCACAACAGAAAACATGTATCATTAACTTTAGTTTTTAGCCTTGAACTCATAACACAAAAGTCCCTGAAAGCATGGAGGAGTACAACGAGGAGGAGGAAGAAGGGTAGATGAAGACAAAAGGGAATCTGAAGTATGAGATCTTCCATTGTGATTGTAAAGATATTATTTTTATTCACGATTTTAGCCAAAAAAAATAAATGACTAACCTTGAATTATAATCCATATTGCAAATTACACCCAGACTTCCAAAGGCTTTTGCTCAATTGGTTCTAAATATAGAAGGAAGGGTCATTGTACTTTTAGGGAAGGCTCGGTGAAAGAAGATGATCTACTGAAGAGATTGTGCAGAGATACAGAAGTCCAGGAGTAAAATAGAAAGATAGTTTTCCCAAGACTTTATCTGGTCACCTTTTTTTTTTCTCAAAGAGTATTTTTAATGGTATTTGTGAGGGTCCAAGAAATCAGACTTCGTCCCCAGGCCTTCCAAACTTAGCCAGTGAAAACAATGGTCTCCATCCAAAGAGTAAATGTAAGGCTAAAGTCAAAAAACAGTTCATTGTTGACCACTGCAGTTGCAATTGAACAAAAATAGAATACATTAGTTTTACTTCCCTGAACAATTTCAGTCAAATGTTTCCAGTCTTGGTCCTCAGTTGCCATGAAGATGCTTTTGTTTTGTTGCACAAGATGCATCTAGAAGCTCTTTTAAGGAAGCTGTGAATTTTAATACTGTGACAATCCCCAGAAAACACTCACATTCATTTAAGTCAGAAGAAATGCCACAGAATCAAATTTACAATTCCCAGTACAACATTGTACAACACGGAGTCTGTCACCATACTTGAATCTCACACGGAAAGGGTGATGAAGAAGACTATTCTCCCACGGCCAAAGACTGATTTTTATTTCTTCAAACTAACACAAAACTTTACCATTTCAGACCTGACATGCAGAAATGAATAACACTTTCTGATGGAGCTGGGAAAACAATCACAATGATTTATTTCTGCGCTTGAGAATTCTGTTTATCAGCTACTGTATGGGTGTGTGTCTGTGTCTCTCCCTGTGTGTGTGTTTCTGTCTTTTATCTGTTCTTAACTCTGGTGTTCTGAAGTTTATAAATCCTAATTGGAACATGGAATTTTGTGACTTCTGTAAAAGGAGTAAACAGAAGCCAAGTCATCCGAAAGGTATTAAAAGCCTTGATATTGAGTCATTATTTATAAACGTTAATAAGGGTTTCCCCGTTCAAAAGTGATGAGCAAAAAGGAATCCCTCATATAATTGGTTTTCCATTTGTGAAATGTTATTCTGCTGGTTAAAGCTGCTAAAGAAGTCTTAATCACAACTGGATTATAGTTTATAACCATTAAAAATAACAATATTCATTATAGCTATAGACGCAATGCCTTGTTAGCGGATTGTACCTGAATGCTGTCAACACTGTTCACAAGTTTCGTTCTGTAAAATCATCACCATGCCAGTCACTCAGGACTCCAAAAGCAACTGCCGAGAGGAATCAATATCAAAGATTAAATGAAGACACAGTTTACTTTCTACCTAATCCCCTGGATAATTTGTGAATGGTAAACAGAACCCCAAGTCATTTCTTCCTCCCTCTGCTTGCATCCTTCCCAGTTGTGACAGAAACCATCACTTCCACAACCAGACTGTCTTCCCTACCACCAAGTGAGTGTCTCAGTCCACCAGTTGAGTTTTCTTTAACTATTTGCGGTGAAGTAAAGTAAAATACAATAATTATAGCTGAGCTGTTCGAAAAGGAAAGACCCGATGAGTAACGGCTCTTTGTTTTGTTGTGTATCCTCTTGTTGCTAGAGGGAACAGGCGGATCAAATCACAGGAATATGTCCAGTGGTGCTGGTGGGCCGGGCTTGGAGAAGAATGTCTTAACCCAGAAGAGCAGTGGAACTTTTTTCAGTTCATGTGAGAGCAAGTTTCCACTCAGGATCAGCAGTTGAGGGAGCTCTGCAGCACGTGTTAGGAGATGGTGTATTTGGAGCTCTCATTTGAATCACGCCCAAGCACATTTTGATTTCTGGCTTTGCTCATCCTCAATGTTATCCTTGACATGTGTTTTCTCTGCAAAATCCATGAAAAAGAAAAGTGAATACAAAACTTTCCAGCCTTGTTTTTCAAGACTTCACAACATCAGGTTTTAAGAATGAAAAAAAGTATGGCATTTAAAGAATATAGTTTATAACTTTCAAAATTTTTAAACTAGAAAATTAGTTATTTAGTTAGTTAGGACTGTTATCTCTGCACTGATTCTCATAGTTAAAATATGTACAAAAGAATAATAATTCAGTTTAAAAAAATGACATTAATCGCCTATTTCTATCTTGCAAAGTTGCATGAAATGAAATTAAAAAAATTCTCATCCCTCCAGCCTCCGCAGGTGTCAGCAGTGGTAGCTACAGCTCCTCTTCAGGAGTTTACCTGGGAGGGGACTCCTCTGGAGGAGGCGATGGCGGTGGCTTCATAGAGGGTGAAGGCTACGGAAGTGGGGGCAGTTATCTCGTGAGCTCAGGGTCAAAGGTCCGGTCCAGTTCTTCGGGTGGTGCCAAGAGAGCGCAGACTGTTGGCTCAGTAGGAGGCCTGTCGCCAGGTTTCCGGGAGAGGAAGACTGTGTCCAGCCGCTCGGGAGGTTATGATGGTGAGCTTGAATCCTGTTAATGTAAAACAAGCGGTGCACAGTAGGCATAACGGTGTCAGCAATAGAATTTGAAAAGTGAAGGTGCACAAGGGACCTGTTTACATTTCTGCCCCACTATTGTATTTTTTTCAAGGAAGTTCCAGTGCAAACTCCTCCCCGGAATTAACACGCAAAGACTATGGAAACTATTGTAAGTGTGCGGCTTTGTGTTTTTGCAGGAAAGAAATGGCTAAATCCTCACTTAATTTCTATTTTCATTTATATTTTTTTTTCATTTTTTTTATGTTTTCCTTCCAGGTTCCAGCAGCACAAGAGGGAGGAGTGAAAGCAGAGGTATGTGGTTCTAGGCACTTTTTCTCCTGTTTTATTTCTGCACCATTGTTTCTCTCGTTTTCTTTAATAAGTAGGTTTTCTCTGTTTTTGGTTTCACAGAGAGCGAGATTAGAGTCAGACTACAAAGTGCTTCTCCCTCTGCTACCAGATGTAAGACCACAGAGTGTTATGCAATTCCCCATAAAGCAACAAAGCGTCTTTATTTGAGCGTCTCAGTGAATGAGCAACATGGATAGTGGACCTTTTGAGCAGGTCATTCTGCAGTGTACTTCTGAATGATGGCACTGACACTGGTTTCAGTACTCAGAGTCCGGGACATTCCTCCCACTGCACTTTTTTTGAATGCACATTACATCCAAGGACCACCCCAATTAGTTACACATGTGCAGGTCCTCGGCCAGAAAGGAGTAGTCGGAATACTTATTCAGTTAGACCAGCTCAGCACCTTCCACGGTGAGGTGTTCTAAATTATAAGAAAATAACATCATCCAAGAAATTCATAGTTATGTAACTATCAGACACTTAACAAAACTAAAATACACTCAATATCTGAGGTGAAACTAACGAAAAGTTATTTTTTCATCCGACTTTTCTCTTTGGTTCATACTCCATAATTTCCAAATTACCTAAATATGCAGTGTGGGAGTAAATAGCTGTTTTAAACATTATCAGTGATGGTTTTGAGACTACATCTGAAAGTTGTCATGTCTTTAATTTAATTCATGTGTCTTAAGTTGGTTCATGATAATTAGTTAGAGATACACATCAGGAAAAAAGAAGAGATTTAAACTACAGGGTTATGCTTGCATCCTGCCCACGTGAGTCTAGTTCCTAGAATTGTGGGGGAAAAAAAAAATATTTGGGGGCAGCAATGGAACATATTATTCACTATGTGCAGCCCCCCCCAAGTTTGAGACAATAGTGGCGGGTCAATGTCACACCGATCACTCCCTCTGCTGATGAGAACAAATAACTACCATGATTTATTGAAACTCGTCTGTCCGGACTTACATTTGACCTGCTTTCACTTATCTAACATCTCAGGGACTTCTCAAGAGGATTTCCTCTAGGTTGAACAAACGTACCATCCACCTCAAGGGTGAACTGATTAGAAAGTTGGTAGTTAACCCTACGTACTTTTTTTTTTTTCCCTAACTTTGCTTCTGGGATTTTTGACACATTGTGAGCCTTTTTTCCTCAATGTAAACGTAAAATCATAAAGTCATAAAATAGCTTAGATATAAAAATATCAAAAATGAAAGGTGTTTTCTTGCAATTTAAAGGATTTAAACAACATGGGGTCATCATGCCTTATGTCTTTTCATGCCCCCAATTGTACACGCTCACAATCTTTGTAAAGGAAGCATTTTCAGTGTACTGGTTTGTCATGTCTTGCAGCTTCAGTTCAGATGAGCTTTCAATAATTTTTGCAATGAGAATACTGGTCAGTTATGGTTAACCAATTGTGCTGAGGAGCACACATTTTTGCACTATACAGAACATGGTGCCGTCACCAGCTTGGTGATTTTCAAATGACATCCATCACTAAGAAATTTAGATTTTTTTCGAACAGCAAGTTACAATTTGTGTGTCATTCAAGCGGCACTGTGATAATGATAATTATTATTATCATACATTTATTTATAAAATGCTTTCCATCAAAGGGCTGAAATGATAGTGAATTGTTTGACTTGAATCCTTTTTTTTTTTGTCTTGATAAAGAAAACAAGCCTTGCATACCCAACGGAGTGTTTTGAGCACAGAGGTTTAAAGTTCAATGTCACACTAGCTTCACAAAAACAAAAACTAAAACATTCCACACTGGTCTTTAATGAAATGACGAAGTTCCACTCCACTTAGAGTCCAGTGGCAAGGCAAAACCACTTATCTGTAAATTTTGGGCGGAGGCGTGTAAGTGCAAGGCAGTAATTCCAGTTTTAACAGTCACTCTGTGACCCTTAAACTCTTCCCTCAGCTGGGGTTCAGATTACATGGCTTCTCTTCCTGTTTGTGCAGCAAGAAGGACAAGTCTCTACCTTTAATAGTGAGAGATAATAATCCAAAACTGTTAAAAGTATAGCACTAATTAATATGTAAAATTGAATGTTAGTAAATTAGTAAGTAATTTTGTGAGTCACAGTAATTCCAAATCATACTTGCATTTTGAATATTTGCATTTTATACACATTCTCTTTCACTATATTCCTTTTCTACGACCTGTACATCTGGATCTGGAATAACTTGTCTAACTAAATCAAGGGCAACTAGTTACTCTCCAAGTGAGAAAGGGTTAGGTTTATTTGTCACATGCACAGTTTTACATAGAACAGTTTACATTGAAAAACATTTCAACTCTGATCCAAGAGAGTTCTTCAGTTCAGATCAAGGTTCTAAACACAAAATTGATGATAAACTAATGGATTTTTTTAGATCAAACTAAATGGTGCATACTGTTCATTGTTAGCCGAATGAAAGATGATCTCATTCCTTTTAATAAAAGAGCCCATATAGTGATGCATAGTGGTACGTGTCAATTTGTCATTCAGGTCATTATTTGAAGTGGGCTTTTAAATAATAGGACGGGAGATTTCCATGATGACCTGGAACAACCCCTTTTATAAACCCATTTTCTTTTTCTTTCAAATCTATTGTATAGAAGATTGTAGACAGTGTCAAAAGCACTGTAAAGGCTCTATGACTGCACAATGAAATATGAGTCATGAGATAATAATACCTATTTGGGGTGAAAAGAAGTTCTGAGTGCCATATTGCAGCACAGATTAATTTACGAGTGTCACTTCGTAGGGACGGAGCTAGACGATGTGAAGAGGCTGTTGAAGGGACGCTCCAGCAGCGTCAGCCCCACTCGCTCCTCCAGTGCCTCAGCCACTCTGACAGTGCCCAAGAAGACCAGCGAAGAGACCAAGCAAACTGTCTCTGTGGCCTCTCAGTCAGGTAGATCGCCTTACCACAGGCATACTTATCCACATGCTGATCATGCACAGACACTTTGTCTCCTTCCTAAAAGGTTTATCATGACATGTAGATCACAGAGCATCTGTTAAATGGAAAAAGTATCCTCCTTGAACTAGAATGTTTTTACACATGACACAATTGAATTTTCATCATACTGCACAATGTCAACAATATTTGAATAGTTGAAATAAGACATTTTTGAAACTGTATCTGCTCCCCAAAATACATCTAAGATAGGAGTGACATACTGACAAATCTTAACAAACTAATAAATGAACTAAGAAAAATCCGTATGATGTATTTGACATAAACAAAAGAACACACACACAGACGGAAATATATACACATATAATGTGATACTTTTGAGTAGCTGGCTCCTCTATCTTTTGTCCCCTGCAGATATAACTTCATTCGGTGGATTCAGCACAGTTGATTCATGTGGCCTGTATGAGACTAGTCTGACAAATGGGCTGTACGATACTGGCGTGACATCAGGATCCCTGAAATTAGGACAGTATGATATGAGCGTTAAATCAATGACCTTGAAATCAGGTCAATATGATGTCGGTGTGAAATCAGGACAGTATGATTCTGGTGTGAGATCAGGTCAGCATGTTGTCGGTGTAACATCGAGCCAGTATGATACGGGTCTGAGATCAGGCCAGTATGATGTGACCGTAAAGTCAGCGCAGTATGATACTGGTGTGAGATCAGGCCAGTATGATTCTGATGTTAGATCATCATCCCTTAAATCAGGCCAATATGAGTCAAGTGTGAAATCAGGGCAGTTCGATTCTGGTGCAAGATCAGGGCTGTTTGATACTGGTGGGAGATCAGGGCAGTTTGATATCGGGATAATATCTGGGCAGTACGACACTGGTGTGAGATCAGGCCAGTACAGTACAAATGTAAAGTCAGCACAATACATCAGTCAAAAATCAGGCACTCATGATGGTAGTTTGAGGTCAGCGCATTATGATTCCTCCACACTGGATGCCGTACTCCCATCTTTCTCCTGGTCCACCTCCACACTGCCCTCCACCTCCACCAATGTGGTTGCCGGCAGTACCAGCGGCTACACATACCAGGTCGGCACCAACAACGTTTCAGGAGGATCTTTACCTCTTAACGCCACCTCACCCTCATCCCTGTCAGGTGAGATGCAGCTAAAATAAAACTTGAAGAAAATGATTATATCAGCTATTTGTTTAACAAAAATGAGGAATGTTGTTCGAAGTTTCTTTTTTTCTTTTTGCTGAACAATAATTATCTGAAATATAAACGGATAAAACTTTGAATCTAAACTTTTGTATCTAAACGCACATAACAAGGGGATTTTTTTTTCAGATTTTATCTTGGTCTCAGCCTTTTTTGGTCATTTTGTGAACAATTAAGGTGGTAGTACCTCATGCCATGCTTCACTTTTAATACATTTGTTATTAATTGTTACTAACTTTGATTCCAATTTAGATTTTTAAACTTGTTCTCATTCTTAGCACAGTTAATTCTGTCTGTAAATTTGGAAACTAGTCTGGAAATTTACAAAAAAAACTCTGCCTAATGATTTACATTTTTTTGTGTGAAAATGGGATTATCATTATTGTGGCAAATTTAGTAAACTGTGAAAAAAATGTTTAATGAATGATAAAACAAGATAAATTAGAATTAGAAAGAATATCAGGACAAATAACTTGCCCTCTACAGCTGACATAGAGGCCATAAAGCATTTTTAAAATTAAATTTCAAGCACACTTGTCGATGACGCCTTATTGTCATATCTGAAGTATGAACAAAGTCCACATTATGACCATTACTGGAAATGTGTCTCCACTTAAACACATCGCATATGAAATTTAATGAGATAAGTTGTTAAATTTTTACCTCTTCCTCCTTGTTCCCAGTTTATGGATTCCAGAACAATCTGGCGCCCTCCTCTGGTAGTGTTCTCACCACAGGTGGAGCCAATGTAAATGCAAATGTTGGAGGTAAATAACTGGTATCTTGATAGCGTTCATTGTGCAAAATAGCACCTTGACACTGAGAGGTCATTTATTCATCCATCCGTACAGGTTATGGAGTCCAGAAAAACGTAACAAGTGGTGGTGGTGTGGGTGTCATAAGCTCTGGAGTCTCTACTGGTAAGTCTTTTTTCTCCAATCACCCCCCCCCAACACACATACATCATCATCATCATCATCATCATCATCATCATCATCATCATCATCATCATCATCATCATCATCAGTATATATCTGTGTGATGAACCCTCAGTGTCAATCACTTTTCAGCCACCAGGTCCCAAACCGATGAAGCCTATGCAGGGAGAGACTACAAATTCCAGACCTCTGATAAGGAAAACATTCCAGCCAAGAGGGAGGCAGAGATGCTCATTTTGGCCAAAGACAGTGGCAAACACTTCACAAGTGGCAGCAGCATCCATTTAGGTGGAGGTCAGTCAGCAGCACTGACAGCTTTGCAGACTCTCTGCACCTGTAAAAAAATCACATTCTTTTAGAGAAATACCGAAATAATTTTGTGGTGTATAACCTCACTTGTACTAACCAAACTCAGGGAAATGTCCGTAAGGTAATTCATAATCATCTAGCAAAACAACTTTATTTATGATTGTCTTCTTTCAATCAGTGAACACAGGAAAAAGTTTTCAGGAGATTGGTGATGGTACAAGTTCCCCAAGTAGACTAATGATTAACTTGCATAAATACAATGCAACTGTATTAAAACTTGGCATAGATGACCATCTAAAAGTGGTGAAAGGGAATGGAGTTGAAGAAGCAAAGTGCCCTGAAAAATGTTTTGTTATCCCAGAAAGGTTTTTCTATTAGAGTTGCAAATCTATGCCTGTGTCATGACCCGACTCACTCACTCCAACTTAAGATAGAGACTCAAACAAGGGATCATTTTTTCATAAAAAGATTACCTGCTAACATCAAGAGTTTATTAAAACTGTCGGGTACTTTCTTGGACCTCCTGCCTGTATTGTCCTCTAACCGCTGCCGCGGGTGTAAGCAACCAGGCAGTTCAATCCTCGGTATTCTGGATCTTACACTGCTCACCACATACAGTAGTTCCATCAATGCACCAATGAACTTTAAACTTAAAACCATGCTCTTGTTACTTTATTAGCAGAAATGCACTCAATATATATTTTTTTTAATTGATCACCTCTTATGAAAATAAATAATAATACTGAGCTTGTAAACAAAAACCAGACAAGGGATCCAGTGTATTGTCAAAGTGTTGTGATACCAGAGATGAACAATTCACGTGGGTAAATGGTTTCACATTTGCAAGTAGACCTATATTTAGATAAAAGTTTACAAAAAAAGATACACAAAGATTACACAAAGATGGTGTAAAAAGCCTTGTTCACAACATGACATGACCCCTGGGCGACAACTGTCCGAGAATGATACTAGAGTTTATGTTGAAATAAATAGAATAACACAAACTACTATCTTGCAAAAATCAAGTTTTTGATCAAGTGAAAAAATCTGAGGATATAATGGACTCCTTCAGTAACATCAAGTTAAACTTCTCCCACCCTTGACTTCTAAATACAGCAGCAGGTATAGGCGATCATGCCTTCATATCAAAATCAGAATCAGAATCAATATAAGAAATGCTTAATTGATATTGGAGGAAAATTGAGTGAAATGTCTCGAAAATAAGGTTATAAAAAGAAAAAAAAATTGTATTACTGAAAAATTCCCTGGCATTGAAAGAGATTATTCATAGTAAAAGGACTTGTAAGGGAAGAATACATAAGTGTCACTGAAGGCCACAGTTTACAAAGTTGAAGTTGGACCTGAGCTTTTCTCACTAAATCAGTTTAGGTAGAGTTATCAGAGCACATGGCAGTGTGGAAACTTAGGTTTCTTATAAAGTTTGAATTGACTATTCTTTTTTTCAATGCTAATTGTTTTGGCAGGGTCACTCTCAGGAGACTCCATAAAGAAAGAAAAGCTCATTTCAAGCTACGGCGAGGCATCTCAGCTGAAGACAGATACAGGCAATGCTTACTGTGAGTAATGAACTGTTTCATCATCTGTGATAACAAACAACCACTTTACAAATTAAATCATCTTTGTGTATTTATTCCCTTTCTTAAACCAGATGGATCTTCTGGAGTATTAATGAAAGATAAAGCTACACATGCAGGTATTCCTAGATATTTTTTAGCATTAATATTGACGCTTTCATGATGAATTAAGAGTTTAAATTAGATTTGTTCTCTCTGGCCCCAGAGATTCGCAGGGACAGTGGGATCTTCGGAGGTGGAGGAATTTGCTGCTGCTCCGACGCCTGCTGTTCCTGGTGGAAGTGGCTGCTGGGTTTCCTCCTCCTATCACTGCTACTGCTGGGACTGCTGTTCGGCCTCATTGCCTTGGGTAAGGAGCCATTTGTGAAAACAATTTTAATTGGAGGATAAACAATTCCCCTCAAGATAAACCCTCCAGGCCTTGGAGGTACCACTAGAGATTTGGAACCAATAAACTGTGTGCTTCAGCATTTACAGGTGAGTAACCGTTATTCTATTGTGTTGCCAAAAGCTTTTGGACAGTAAATTTTCTCCCCAGCCAGGGAATTTGATCTGAGGCCGCTCCTCTGCTACCATACTGTTGATGTTGTGTTCATTGTCAAGGGCACAATTACAGACATTTTTTCTTGATGATGACATCGACTCAAACTAATTCTCAGAGGAGTTGTTGATTCATCCTTATAAAGTGTATGAAAAATAATTATTTTCTGTTTCAGACTTTTAAATGTACATTTATCTTGATGTCACAAGACAATAAAGAAAGTAATATGATTTTTAAGATCCTAATGAATTCACATATTTTAACTCAACCAAGTTCAATAAGAGCAGGCACATCTATAGTAATATCATGCTGTTCATAGTATCCATATGTTTGTGTGTGTGAGATAGACAGTTGCAGTAATTGATCTCTGATTTTTTTTTCAATCATTTTTTATGTGGAAAGCCTAGACAGGACAGATACGCTTTTGCTTGATTGGCGCCTGTATATTAGAAGCCTCAGTAGGGATGTCCCCGTCTGCTCTTAGACACACATTTGCATGCTTGCAGATGCACAAACAGTAGTCAGTTATCTACTTTACTGTTGCTGGAGTTTCTCCATAATTAAATCTGACAGTCATAAAGATGTATATAGCAGTTATGCTCAGACACAGAGGGAGTCTGTACTCCCTCCCAGAGTTCGTTAACACAGACTCAGAGTTCGGCACATGGTTTGATTTAGATATAATCCTTTCGGCCTGCTGAATAAATGACTTCTCAGAAACATCTAAGGGAATGAGATATGTGCGGCCTCTCATGATCTTTCCTGCTATTTCAACCAAATTAATTATTTGAATTTAAAAAAGCAGCTGGTAAAATCATAATACAAAGCAGACTCTATCGTGGGTCTGGGGAAACTTGTAGAAGGGACAAGATCAAGGTTATCATATGTTTTTCATAATTTTTTTTTTGACTGCCAGTTTTGATTTTCTGTGTCACTCTGGCTTTTTCTTTTTTTTGGTTTAGTTAATGAGATTTTGGCTAAGATATTTTGGGAAAAGATTAGCGGCTGCTGAAGAGCAGAACAAACTTTTCAGATGACAGCAGTTCACGGAAAAGAAGGGCATGATAATCACAGTGATTGTAATTCTATATTTATACTTTTAGACAAAAAAAGATTTATGCATTTGAATTTTGCATTGAAGGATACTTTGACAATTCTGATCTCACAAACAATAGATCGGAAGAGCACAC
>CAAKHD010004661.1:34485-133804 GCA_901007705.1 Fistularia tabacaria
GCTCTTTGGGTTAAATTTAAGGTCATTTACAAATTTGACCTAGTTTGAAAATATTTTCATCCATATATATATATACACACACACACACACACACACACACACACACACACACACACACACACACACACACACACACACACACACACACACACACACACAAACACACAAACACACACGCATACACACAGACACATGCACACAAATATTACTCAGCACATGATTTACAACACAGTACAATCCATATGCTTTATAAAATCATGCCTGAATGATGGCGCCGCCCTGCTAGGTTTAACTGCCACGACGGTCTCACACACTGGGCACATGGGACAACATGGCCAAGACAAAGCCTGACATTGACTCATCGGTACATCTCACTTGAACCAGCTCCATCTTACATGCAGCATGACAAACCAGAGAGTTGGCTTCATCACCGTTTCACCAAGTTACTTACAATAATCTCTCAACACCTTGATGATGGGGTAGAAATGATATCCAGGTTCTTAAGTGCAAAACATTCAGGAGGTGCTGTGTTTACTGCAAGCTGTAATAAACGCAGAAGTGCCTAAATGCAAAAAACAGAACTAAAAATAACATATGAGGCACTAGAGATCATTTATAATGTAGCAGGCCTTATGAAAAAGCATGACATCACAGGGACCTACTTTAGATTTGTTATATTGGAAACATGCTCAAAAGTGCATATTGTCCTTCAAACATTTTCTCAAGCTGAGAAAAAAACCCAAATGGTGTATAGGCACGTCTTGCTCACTAAAGGTGGAATCAATGTGGTAAAGACTTTTTCTGCGAAATGATGCACACTCCAGCAGTCAAGAGTGCTCAGTGGCACGGACACATGGGGGACTATAAACCAGAGTTGTGTAGGTTTGGGATAGGGTAAAATTTGGATACGCGACTCTGGGTGGTGGGGTTAAGGCATTCGGATTCACCGCTCATCTTGAAAAAGACCTCCTGCTCCTGGAGCTTTCGTGTAAACTCCTCCTCCAAGGCCTGCAGGTAAACAGCAGAAACAAATTATCTGAATGCACAATTTAAAGACAAATTTATCATGTTGATTGAATCTCCGGTGATAATCATATCATAAATGGCATAAACACAGTTTGACTCAAAACACAGATGCCCGAGTTTGGAACTTGCCTTCTTCCTGGGTCGGAGCTTCTCTCTCCACTCCTTGATTTCCTGGCTGTGCTCATCGTCGAGCTCTTTTAACTTTTGGGTCTCGTGTTCAATAAGAAGGTGGCATTTCTCATTCTGAAATACAATGTGGGCAGACAGAGAGCATATAATTTTAATAGAAACATGCATGAATTCCTAGTGGTGTTGTCTTTCTTTTAAATTGTCTTTTGTCTGGTTGGGCTTTCTATAACCAAATATCAGTCACAGAAGAAAGAAGTGTCAACTAAAAGCAAGAGGCATGCATTTTGACGGGCTGACCTGCAGCTCCTGCAGCTCTCGAATGTTTGAGTCACATTGCAGCTGCAGGTCTCTCATCTGGTTCTCATGTTTCTGGTGTTGATGGAGCCTCTCATTCTTCTGTCTTTTTTCTTCCTGAGAAGCAAACTGGAGCACAGGAGACATAAGACATTTAGAAGCACGGAGTGTGGCAGGCGAAACTGAGGAGTCCTGCAAAAAGTCTGTTTTTAGTTTTTCATCCATCCAAGACAGTTCAAAGAGAGAGTTTGTGAACTTTTGGATATATGTTTGCTATATGCTAAATCCTAGACACGACTTTCCATTATGTGACAGTTGCAACCAAACTAGCATAATAAGCCACTCGTTTTTAACTGCACCAAATGTGCGATGTAAAATCTTGGCTTTACCTGCTTTATTCGTTCTCTTTCCTGCTCTGGAGTCACAGATGCAGTGGCAGTGATACGGAGGCTCTTCTTGAACATGGCCATCCGGGTCTTGGCCTCACTGCGCTGGATCTTCGGCAGACGGACCCTCTCTTGGGTTTGTTTGTTCTTCATCTCCTCAATCAACCGCTGGTTGTAGCGATGCATCTGCTCCATCTCCTGATGAACAAAACAAGATGATGCTCTATTACAGGTCACTCAAAGGCAGTAGATTTCAGAGAATTTTGCTGCTAATTCCTGTATTTAGGTAATAAATTCAAACAGGACGCACTGACATAAATATTATCAGTATCATCTTTATAATATAAAATCACAGACATCTAAGCTGCACAGTGGGGAAGTTGTCAAGCTTTTTTTAAATTTGAAATGAAGTCTGATTAATTAAATTATTTGTGTATGGGAGACTGATCTTTTATGAAGAAAAAAAAACCCTCCACAATATCCTCAAGGTAGTAGTTTGTAACTACAGCCAGAGGATGGTGGTATTGCACCTGGAAACTGACAATTGCTGTTGAACCAGAAGCAACACTATACCGAAGTAGGTGGTATGCTCATCAAGAGTGATTTAACCAGCTGAGTGAAATGACGTCACTGTTACCAAAATGGGTAAACAAGAACACCATGATTATGTTGTCTCTTTGCTGCAAGGCATTTAATCAAACCTGTTGATGTAGTTCTCTCTCACCATGTGTCTCTCTAAATATTGTACATTGACAGATTAGTCTCTAGTAAATACAGCACATGCTTTAGATTAAAATGCCATTTTCACTCAGAGGGGAGGAAACCCTGGATGATTTGGCAGGATAATAGCAAATATTTGCCTTCAAATGAAAATCATACTATTATGAATTTTCATGGGACCCACAATTTCTGCCCAAATAGTTGCACTTACTTTTTCATGTCTCTTCAGCAGCTGGTGTCTCTGCAAGAAATACTGGTCTTTCAGCTGTTGCTTTAGCTGCTGGTGCTTCTCCTGCAGGTGGCGCTCTTCTAACTCCCACATGGCTGCCTCACGGGCTGCGGAAACAGTCAGTCAGTAAGCAGGACAAGTTGTATCATATTCTGACAAAGATCTACGTGTCACCATCGGCCCACTGCTGGTGAACAATAAAGTGCAGCACATTTCTCTAATTTCAACTTTTCCATCTCCTCTTTCCTACATCTCCTAGTTCATGACAAAGAATTCTATCTCATTCTGCCATCTTGAATGACATCTTACTTCCCAAGATGCATCTGAAAGAGAGGAGAGTCGCTGGAGGATTTACAAGCTAGGAAATACAGTTTATCATTCATGTTAAGCTGCTTGAAGCAGATGAGGATTAGAGATCCTGAACCTTAGCACTGATGTTTTTATAGCCAAGTAGAATCAATATTACAAGTCTGTCCAATCAAATTACCAACAACAAATCTCCGATGAGAATATCCACAGCTGTAGCAGAGATAAAGCAATATATTTAAGTGCTTTTTTCTACAGCTGATAAAAAGAACATTTTGCGCTAATAATGAAACAATGAGTGTGTGATAAAAAGTTAAAAAGTATTTTGAATCATATCTCGATGTAAAAAAAAAAAAAAATCAATTTACTCTTCCCGCATGAATCCACTTCATGAATTAGTCGTAGTTAGATGTGTTAGAAACAATGACAGAGATCATAAATACAGTGGTGGCTCCATTAGCCGTTTTAAATTACGATGCAAATGTGCCATCGTGAATTAATGTCTTGGAACTGAGGCATGCTGTGTGATTATGTGAAATACCTGTTGCCTCACTCAAGTCCCTTCCTTGCCTGGTCTGCTCCCACATCACGTGGGAGGGACTATGATATGAGAAGTCAGGAGATAAATGATAAGTGGAACGGCGGGGATGTCCCTAGAGACACACATTGCCTTGTTGCCCAAGTTCCCTTTGCAGTTAAAAATCATTGCCCCCTTGAGGATTCAGAGAGAATTTATTTGTATAGGTTTACTCCAGGTAAAGCACCAGTCATTCAGGCAATGTCAATTTTATTTTTAACTAAATTTTTGATTGTATGTCCGTCACATTCATGGATAACTTGACTTAATCTAGCTCAGCCAGTAAGTTGTTTCAAGAATTCAGCTGCCAGTAATGTCACTCGAACCCCCTCCCACCACATCGCTCCTGTCCTTGAACGGCTTTAATGGCTACTGGTTCAGTTCTGTACTCAATTCAAAATCCTTCTGTTAACATTCAAGGCCATCTACAACATCACCCCCCCAATATCTGTCCAACTTCCTCTATGTTCCCACTTCCTCAGATCCTCCCACAGATTCTGTTCCTCCAAACACCTGTCTGTCCCCTCCGCCTATCTCATCACCATGGTGAACAGAGCATTTAGCCACTCTGCTTCCCATCTCTAGAATTCATCACCACCCCAACCCAGAAACATCAATCAATTCCCCCGCTTCAATCACAACTCAAAACACATCTGTTGAAAGTGGTCTATTCCATCTGACGGCAACTGCCTTGTCACTTTTACTTAAATATATATACACACACTGATCAAAAGAATAAAGGGAACACTAAAACAACACAATGTAACTCCAAGTCAATCACGCTTCTGTGAAATCAAACTGTCCTTTGAGGAGACAACACTGATTGACAATAAATTTCACATGCTGTTGTGCAAATGGAATAGACAACAGGTGGATATTTTAGGCAATTAGCAAGACAACCCTACCTGAAGACTGGTTCTGCAGGTGGTGACCAAAGACCACCTCAGTTCCTATTCCACTGGCTAATGTTTTGGTCACTTTGGAATGCTCGGAGCTTTCACTCTTGTGGTAACATGAGATGGAGTCTACAACTCACACAAGTGGCTCAGGTAGTGCGGCTCATCCAGGATGGCACATCAATGCGAGCTGTGGCAAGGTTTACTGTGTCTGTCAGCGGAGTGTCAGGGCATGGACACGCTACCAGAAGACAGGCCAGTACATCAGGAAACGTGGAGGAGACTGTAGGAGGGCAACAACCCAGCAGCAGGACTCCTACCTCTGCCTTTGTGCAAGGGGGTACAGAGCCCTGCAAAACGACCTCCAGCAGGCCACAAATGTGCATGAGTCTGTTTAAATGGTTAGAAACAGACTCCATGAGTGCGGAATGAGGGCCTGAAATCCACAAGTGAGGGTTGTGCTTACAGCCCAACACCGTGCAGGACGTTTAGATTGGCAAATTCGCCACTGCTGCCCTGTGCTCGTCACAGAGGACAGCAGGTTCAAACTGAGCACATGTGACAGAGTCTGGAGATGCCGTGGAGAACACTCTGCTGCCCGCAACATCGTCCAGCATGGCCGGTTTCGCAGTGGGCCAGTAATGATGTGGGTTGGTACTTCTTTGGGGGGGGGCCCACAGCCCTCAATGTGCTTGCCAGAGGTAGCCTGACTGCCATTAGGTACCAAGATGAGATCCTCAGACCCCTTGTGAGACCACATGCTGGTGCGATTGGCCCTGGGTTCCTCCTAATGCAAGACAATGCTAGACCTCATGTGGCTGGAGTGTGTAAGCAGTTCCTGCAAGACGAAGGCATTGACGCTATGGATTGGCCCGCCTGTTCCCCAGACCTGAATCCAATTGAGCACATCTGGGACATCATGTCTCGCTCCATCCACCAACGCCACGTTGCACCACAGACTGTTCAAGAGTTGGCAGATGCTCTAGTCCAGGTCTGGGAGGAGATCCTTTAGGAGACCATCTGTCACCTTATCAGGAGCATGCCAAGGCATTGTAGGGAGTTCATACGGGCACGTGGAGCCCACATACACAAACTACTGAGCCTCATTTTGACTTGTTTTAAGGACACTACATCAAAGTTGGATCAGCCTGTAGTGTGTTTTTCTGATTCCAATTTGGAGTGTGACTCCAAATCCAGACCTCAATGGGTTAGTAAATTTGATTTCCATTGATAATTTTTGTGTGATTTTGTTAGAAGATTCAACTATGTAAAGAACAAAGTACTTAATTCATTCAGATCTAGGGTGTTGTTTTAGAGTTCCCTTTATTTTTTTGAGCAGTGTATGTGTCTGAGAAAGGTGCCATAAATAAAATTGACTCATACCATATCACACTGAATCATATAAAACTCTTTTGAACCTTAAACCACATATGAGCAGAATTTATCCATTGTACAATGGTTTCTGTTAGCATGGTAATCCAATTTAAGCATGAATTCACACCCCAAAAAGTCTGCTGATGCGAAGATTTTAGGGACAGAGGAAAGGATTCACGTCAAGCTCAGAAGTCTCAGATGAATGATTCTCAGTCTCGTTTCTCATGATTGCACCACACGGCGCACATTAACTTGACAGACACTTTCCACAGCATTATCATGCAAAAAGAAAGTCAGAATGAGACAGAACTGAATGAGATTTCATAACCTTATTCTGAAATCAAAAGATTTGACTCTGTTTAATAGTAAAGGGTTGATTTTTTTTTTTTTTTTAAGCTAGTAAAAATGACAATTTTACTATTTTGTTTCAAATAGTTGAATTTTCTACTCAAGAGATTGTCTGTTTTCTCTGAAGTATAATTGTAGTGAATGTCATTTCTCTTGTTTTGCTTGAAGTGCCAAAGTGTAAAAGTCAACATCCCAGAATCTGATTTCTGGGATATCATATTCTGTTTATTTAAGATAATCCACAGAAATTGTTCTAAGCAATTTTGTTGGAGATAGCTGGGAGAGTAGCATATTCCAGAGAAACTAGCTAATAAAACTCCAGCCTATGAGGATAGATTATCTTGAGCAACTCCACATTCTCTTTTTTAAAAGTGTCAATAGTTTTCAAATTTTAGAAACCTAATGCACATTCTTTCTCCCGAAATGTTAAAGAGAAAGCAGATGTCTGTAAATGACGTAGATGAGTTCTAATTTCATAAACGAAAAGGTAAGATAACTAATAATATACACAGAATACACAGAAAATAAAGTCTGTTAATCATATTGTGTACTTTGCCTTTTAATATTGTTGTTCTTTTCCCACCTCTCATCAGTTGTTGCTTGTGGTTAAGGCAGTCTCTCTCAGTAGTGGCAAGCTCCAATTTATGCTGTTGGATGATTTTTTTTAGAGCTCCATCCAGATCTTGCTGCTGCTTCTGTAGGAACTCCTGCTCCTGAGGTACCGGAGAAGGGAAGAGCAGTGAGTAACTGTTGGGGCGGGGGCAGCAAGATCAAGCAAAGAGACAGAAGAAGAGTAAGCAAAGTAATCTATCTTAAATGGCAAAACTGTGGTGGAGAAAATGATGTAATCTTATCAAGTCATCCACTTCACGCTCAGTACAACACAGAGCACTAGATGACACATCATCAACTGGAATCAGGAGAGTAGACACTCAAGAGATCATGGATGGCAACGATCCACAATGGAGGTGAAGTAAGAGAGAAGAAAGTAAGAAAGAAAAGTTAGGTTCAGTCGTGATTCAGATTTAGTTTTATGTAAGACAACATCTACAATGACATTCCCAGCATCCAATGACACCTATATTACCATGAAACCTCGCATCATATGTGCGTTTTTTTGCCCATTTGAGTCTCTTTTCTTGCTTTATACATATTTTTTGAATAACATTTTTATTCTATAGATTTCCAATACTTACCATTTTGCAAATTGTAGGTGATACTTATCTATAATCTATGAGTCGAGAAAAGTGCTAATGTGATTCAAGTGGCAGTTGTTAGAATGTTCACGCCATGTCCATGTTTAGCAGTAATCAAAGCTGTCATATCCATCCTGCAAATCTACAATATTCCCATGGCCTCAGCTGATGTAGACAAGCATGAATCCATACAAAGGGGGATCAACGACTACACTGTCTCCCATACTCACTTTCAGACTCAGATTAATCTGAGGTGTAGTAGAATGTCTGAGGCACTTAGGCAATGTGAAAAAAAGTGTGGATTTGGGAGGGAAAATACTAGTTGGCAGAAGAAGAACCACTCACAAACACAGTGATGACAACATTAAAAACAAAAACATTTCCCATGCTTACACGCACTTTATCATTTTTAAAGCGGAGTCATCACAGACTGTCCTATTTCTGAACTTTGAACACATCTAAGTATGGGCAAGAAATGGAGGGACTAGATGGGGGGGACACTTACATCCTGCATCTGAGCGTTGAAGATTGCGCATGAGGACAACTGAAAAGACTGTATCATAACCTGGGCCACTGCCTGCGGAGGAGAGCACAAATCGCACTCGCCCTGATCAGGGACAAACAGCACACAGCAGGCTGTGGACCTCTCACTCTCACACAAGCACACACACTGTTTCTTCTGTGGTTATGCAAGAGATGGCATTTTCCTCCCCTCTGGGAATTCTGGTGAGTGTGAGGCATACAGCTCAGTTTCTGGATATTTGTTAGGAGGATATCCATTTATTAGTTATTAATACTCCTCTAGTCTTTTCATGCTTGAAAGCGATTCAAAATTCCAGCAATTCACTTGAATTCAGCTCAACATACATTCCATGCCACTTGTGTTATTTGGTTATCATTCAAGGCAGAGACCATGGTTTTCTACATGACCTGAATCTAATTTACAAAGGTGTACATGAGAACAAAGACTAGAAAGGGATATCTGCACACATCTTCTGTGAAAATACAAACTGTGGCTGTAATCACTCGCTTCTTTATCCAAACCCCTTTTGCAACATGAAAAATACTGGAGAGGTTATTCTTTGCAAAAGAAGAATGATTGTTTTCCATCCTGACTTAGGAGAGACCAATGAGATATCTGTGCATACAACTTCCAAGTGTTTTCTCTTAAAAGCAAAATAATAATATTAATTTAAAAAAAATAAAATCACTTAAAAAAACAACATTATTTTATAAATAAATATCAATACATCAAGTAAAGTATGGCCATTTCATAGTTGGGGGTTGAAGTCTTATCGCTAGTTTGGACAGAGAATGTTTGGAAACTCCCTTTACGAAGTCAATGAAGACCTTATCAGGAATTTAAAATTATCTCCAGTCCAATGAAAGTAGCTTTGGATATAAAGATCAGTAAATTTAAATTGTAGCGTTGAAAGTCAGCAAAAATATAAAAAACAAATTTAAACCTTTAAGAGCATCGTAGCATTTTGTACTGAGATACCAATATTGGTTAAAATGAAATGCATCTTCCAAAAATCATAACCTCCCAAAAAATGAAAATCTCAAGAATTTAATTTTTAAATTAAGACAATTTCACCCTGGACAAATGCAACCCCAGAAATTTGTCACAACACTATGCTGAAATATTGCTCTCAGCGGTGTAACATCACTTACACTGTAGATATGGAAAACCATTATCGCACAAAGTTATGTATATCTTTATCAACATTTTTTCCCCGATGATGAGTAAAGTGATTACAGACACAGTGAGCCTTCGTATTCATGTGAATACCTTGACAAGGTTTTTAGAAGCAACAACAAAGATGACAAAAGAAAAAAAGGATAGTCTTAGTCTTGTATAGAGGAAAAGACAGCAGGTGATAGTTTACCTCAGCAGTCTTAAGGAGCGATAAGTCCTCCTTTACGCGTTTCATGAGCTCTTTTCTCATGTGTTTGGGTGACTGTCCAACCTCTTGTTTGGCCTAGAGTGTGTTTGCAGAAACTGGTTGATTCTGTGTATTCTGAAAATCTAACAAGGTTGGCCCATAACAGTAGAAAACATGCAAGACTCTGTTTGAAAGGAGAGAGATCACATCCAGCCATCCCTTGATCAATAGTCAGCATGCTTAGGTTCTATGGCCTTCGATTGATTGCCACAGCAGTTATTTAATTAAAATCTGCTCAGAGCCCACTAGAATTGTTAGGTTAACTGCACTATTTAGAGTCAAAAGAAATGTCTGTATGGCGTACAATAGAGGTACAGCAACCTCTGCACAGCATAGCCGTCTGCAATCTAAGATCAATAGCCATCAAGATGATTATTTTGCCCAAGAGACTGAGAGACAGAGTGACAGAGCTGGTTATCTTGGCAACAGTTATCACTGTCATATTTTATTTATTACAAGCCATCACAAACTCAATTTATAATTGAATGGAAATCTAATGCATGTTTTTTTTTTTTTACATAAAATGGCAGTTAACATGTGGACTAAAGATAATTCCAATTTAGTCACTCTGTTGCTGATCTCTTCAAAGAGGTTCCCACATCCCAAAAGTATAGGCCCCCTCACACACACATTCAAAATACACAGTTAGTTAGATACATTAAACATTGCAAAAACACAACAAAAGTATTAAAGAAGTACATATTTTATCTGTAAGCAGTATTATGACATGATGTTTACTGCTAAACAACCACAACTGACTTAAAGCAACACCTAAAAGCAGATAGCTGCAATAAAACAGAAGCCCAGAAAACCAACAGCAAGAAGCAAAACCACCAAGGCACCATAATGCACATCACAATGGCTTTGTATCTTCTTTCTTTCGCCACAAACAGCAGAGAGAAACAAAGCTATTGACAAACCATATCAACACTGCCACACTGAGAAAGCCGGAGTAGATCTGGTACAGTAATGGCAAGCTTCCTAATGATGTTTACTTCAGCATTTATTAACTTACACAATGGGGCATGGGAGTCGCTTAGCCCCGGGGTAGTTGAATAATGGATACCAAAACATGCAGCCAACAGCATCTAAGTGTAAGATAGGAGTCTGCCAGTTGCTATCTTTAGAGCACAGTCTTAAGCAGAAAAGAATGAAACTCAACCCCCATAGTACTGATATGATACAACCTATTATGCGACCGGGATAGGCACAAGCATCATGGAGCAGCTTATATGTATATAACATGCAAGTGAAAGCGACCCTGTCCAGTAACTGAGTCATCCCACCAAAGCCACCTTCATGCAGAAACAGTCATGTAAGACTCCCCCATACCTCTTTCTTTCTGTTTTTTAGCATGTTTTGGAATTTGGAGAGCTCCTTGTCCTGATCCGACTTGATGCGTTTGGCTTCGTCTCGCAGCCGATTTGTGTGATCTTGCTCCAGGCGCTCTATGGTCTGCTTCTGCTTCTTTTCCATGTTTTCTACCTCTTGGTCATATTGACGCTTCTTGGCCTGCAAATAGAACATCATCCAACTATGGCATCAGTCTGACAATATGAATTAATGGGGATGGTAATTGTGATAAATGTGTGGATACAAATTACCAAATGAGAATAAGGTCTTAGAGCTTTTTAGTAATAAAAAGTGCGATACACAATTTGACCGTCTACAGATACATCTGATAAAAATCCTACGGTTGTTTGTACTTTTAAATGGTTGGTGAATGCACTGATGAAATGGAAATTAAGACAACCTCTATGTGGAGCATAATTATCTTAACAATAAATAAAAAAAACTGTCAAGGTTTAACTGAGAAAGTACACACAGAATGAAACATTTTTTAAACATCTAGATAATGAAAACTACGACTGTTAGACAATTAAGTACTTTCAATAGTGTCATGTTGAAATTTGAACAGCGACGATTATCATCTTGCTTGGGATAGAATCACTGAATTCATTAATTTCCTTGAAGTCATGACCATTGTATTAAGATGGAAGACAGAACTTCTGAACATTGCAAAGTCTAATTTTCCATATCAACCAGGTCTGTTCACCTTTTAGACATTCAAGATTATATGTAAGCTCACAAAATATTGATGATTGATTATATAAACATAATGTCATAATTATGATAAAATAAATACAAAGTCAGAATTGTGAAATGACTAAACGAGACACAAGACGCAGTTGATCTCCGATCTCATGCAGTGATGGGCAATATTCTTTCAAGCAAGTCCCTCTATCAGACTTGTAGAATCCATGAGGTGAAGAACCTGACTGAATTAAACAATTTACTGGAGTGGTGTGAACACTGACTCACAGTAGTTTCCTGTTCAAAGCGTCGGTAAATCTGCTCTCTCTGCTGTTGCAGCTTGTTGCTGAGCTGCTGCTGTGCCCTTTGCTCCTCTTTCTGCAGGAGGCGCAGCTCTCTCAACTCCTGTCGTCTAAGGAAACCACACCGCATCATGAAGGGGTTACAGCGTTTTCTCATTAATCCTTAGCAATTTTTTCAGCAATTTCATCAACAGGTCATAAAGCCTATTATTTTTCAGCTTTGGTGGTTCTGATTTTTTTTGTGCATCATCGTCATGAGGTCGACCCCCCCATAAGAAGATAGTCACACATGTATACAGTCACATCAGTGTGTCTCATGTCTTTAAAAGGCAACATGAGTAAAACAGTATCAATCAGAAAAAAGTACAATTATCTGTCTTGCATTTGTTTAAAATAAAGTGAGCTGCAAAAGAGCTTTGAACTATTAATGGCAGATATGTTTAATAGGTCATGTCCTATATTTACATTTTTTTGCAAGTAGGAAAGAAAAAGAAGTACCTGAGGAACCGCATCTCTTCATTTTTGGTGTCATTGTCAGTCACAATCTTTGACGTTGTCACACTGACTTCTACACCATCCACCATAAACTTACGTGTCTTCTTCAGCGTCTTTTTTTGACGCTTCAAGTCCTACAAAAAGGGGGGGGGATTAGGGCTGATTCTTGACAAAGATGCTCTTTCTGATGGATAGATTATTACCTGTACAGACAGTGATCCCCCATCTTTACTCTTGGACAAGAAGCTGGAGATGGACAGATTCAGGTCAAGGCTGCTGCTATCAGCAGCAGAGCTGCTTCCAGAGTCAGAGTCCTTCTCCACATCTCGCTTGATTACAGCAGGGCTCCCCTGCTCGATCTTAGGTTGTGAAACTTTTTCACTGTCTTGGACATTTTGGCAAGTGCTATTGTCATCCAGGGTTGTCTCAGCATCCCCCCTAACAGTGCAGATTGCTTGTTCAGAATCTTTACAGGTGTTCTTGGCCTCACAGACAGCATTCGTGGATTCACTTTGTGCATGTTCATCATATTCGACCTCCTCTTTTGGCTTTTGGCCTTGTTCGGGCTTCTCTGCCTCCTCAGACTTTTCTTCTTTCCCCTCACAGGACTGAAGTTTCACCGTCTCCTCACCCAAACCTTCAGTAGAAGCTTCATCTAAAACCGGGTTTGTTTCAGTGTCTCCGTTGATCTTTATGTCGACTGTATTTGAATCTGTCTTCAATTGCATATTATCATCCATATTAACATCAGTGATATTAGCAATGGCTGAAGTTCTATGCTGTTCTGGTTGCTTGAGGTCATGCTCTGCTGGTGTTCCTTCTGATTCTGCTTCTTTGATGATAGCCTCGATTGGCCCCTCTGATTCTCTGGATTCAGGAATCTGCTCAACTTCTTTTTTGTCATCTTCAGTGTGCTGGTCATCTATCTCTTTTTGTTCTTCCTCCATTTGTTGTTGAGATTCAACAGGTTCAGCAGAAATCTCTTCAGTTTCACAAACTTCTGTTTCAGGCTCCATTGAATGTGGTGAGACGAAGTCCTTGGTGGACTCCATAAGTCCAGAGGCCAACTCGTCATTAGTGACATCAGTCTCGTCATTTAGTTTCTCCTCCTCTGTCTTATCTACTTCACTTGTTCCCAGTCCCTCATCAGAGAGAATGTCACTGGTCCTATCTTCAGTAGGCTCAGCTTCAGTCTTCTCTGTGACTGATTCCAGCGCTGAAGGTGTTGGTGGAACTTTATCATCTTCTGAGCTTGCAACACTGGCATCTGATGGTGCTCGCTTATGTCCAGGAGCAGGCTGAACAAACAGGCCACAGCAGATATAGCATGAAAAATCCAGAATGAAACCAATGAGTAATAGTAATAGTATTCCTGTTATATGCACACCCCCTCACATACCATTTGTGCATCAGGGTCTTCTTCCTCTTCCTCCTCTTTACTGTCCTCAATTTCCTCTGTGACTTCAGCTTTCGCTTCAGCAATAAGCTCTCTGAGAGGTTTACTATCAGTTACAGTGGCGACAAAAGGATGCTAGCAGGATGGACAGGGACACAAGAGATCAAAATCAAATATTCGAGCAAAACAAGGGGGTATAAAGTGAGGATTTCTGGGTCAGGTTTTTCTGGGCCTAAATTCCCATCTGTTTCTCTCAGTATTTTAATCCATGTGTATGTGCCAAGTCAGACCTGACACAAAATGGTACAGAATGTTTATTTAATTGCACTGAGCACCCGGATATGACAGTGTACCCAACAGATTTTACCAATCGCTTTTGAAAACTACATAGACCAAATATTGAAGAATGTTACTGAAATTGAACCCCAAACTAAAAGTTGATTTTTTTAACCATAAAGATGGTCCACAAATATTATTAGACTGAGTAGAGTTGCCGACTTCCTCAGAGCAAGCAAAACCCTACATTAACAATATTACTGGAATGATTATTTAAGTATATAAGTGTATATACTGTAATACAGTGGGTACATACTGAAGCAAAAAAAAAAGGAGAACAGCAGCTTACCTGTAGAAGTTGTACTGGGCCCCACCTATTGTCCACATTTTTATCAAGTGCTTTCCGCAGAAAGTCACTGAATTCTGGTGACCTATGAACAAAAATTTCAAATACCATTTTTTTTGCATGAAGGAGTATTGTTGGGTAATGTTATTGAACCTAAGATGATTTTTTTTCTCCCTAATTTAAAGATATCTCACAAACAAGAAACAAAGACAACTCCAACAAACTGCACAGCAACCTTTCCATCAACACCAGCACACAATCTCACCAGCGAGAGGGATGCATAAGTGTGGGCGGCTCGGACTTGGCTATTTTCAGCAGCACTCTCATGGGATTCATCTCGTGGTTTGGTGGCTCAATCTGCGCCAGCTCTATAAGTGTCACCCCAAGGGACCAGATGTCAGCCTTGTAGTCATATGGACGATCCTTCGAAGTTTCACACATTACCACCTCTGGAGCCATCCTGCAAAGTGGGAGGCAAATTAATTTTGTAATTATTATTGTGCAATTTCTGGACTATATTCCTAAGTGTCCCTTTATCTTTTACAATTCATCGAGTGTAATGAAATTTCTTATAACATTTTATATTTGTGTACTGAATATCAGAAAGGAATGACAGGGATAGCAAGCCTATTCAATTTTAATAGCTTAGGTTATCCGAAACTGAATTATGCAAATTTAAATTGCAGACTGAGACAACAGATTTTTTTTCGACACCACGTTCAAAAATTTTCACTTCACTCACAGAATCAACAGATGGAATACAGAAAATGCCCTTTTGAATACTGGCAGCATGACTCACCAATATGGGGTGCCGATGAAA
Organism: Fistularia tabacaria; assembly: GCA_901007705.1. Classification (NCBI taxonomy): domain Eukaryota; kingdom Metazoa; phylum Chordata; class Actinopteri; order Syngnathiformes; family Fistulariidae; genus Fistularia; species Fistularia tabacaria. The sequence goes on from CAAKHD010004661.1 coordinate 49,582, forward strand.
GAATCTCTTCTCTGTAATGTTTTGGTATTTTTAGCAGACACCCCAAAGTCAGCTGGAAGTAGACATAATATAAAATTCACATCAAGCGCCCACATCATTCTTGCCGACATGTAAATAATTCAAAATGTAAGCTCATAATTGGACATAAAAGCAGCAGTCCTTTAATATTGTATAAAACTTTTCATCAAAACCCTGTGAAGCTATGTTACCTGTGTTACTAGTGTGCCCTCGCATTATGTACACAATAGAGGAAAAATCGAGTCTCTTGTAACCGCCTAATAATTATTCTTTGCCAGGTATGCATTGACCGTCTGCCTCCAGAGCATGAGTCACAGCAAGCCATCAATGTCATAGCACAAACATGAACACTTCTGCAATATTTTGACACCAACTCCAGTATTTGAGTTGTGTACATTTGATAGTGATCACATTCTCTGGAGCTTGACATTTCTTTGTTCAAATTATTTTTGCACTTGAAAATGCACCACTGCCAAATAAATGACTCATTCCAATTGCCCTATGTCAATGGTACACTTGATGACTGCTGTCCTAAAAACCATACAGCTCAGCTGGCTACAGTAGCACTAATGGTGAAGGGGGGGCAAAATTTACTGTCCTAATAACCTTTTTAAGCCTATTAGTTTTTCTGCAGTAAGGTTCTTACTGGCCGCCAAGGACACCAGCTTAGAGAAAAACAACAACAGAGTCATTTTTCACTCTGTGCAGTATTCTACACTGTCTTAACATGTGCTGTAAGGAAACATGAGCTATTTGAGCCATTTATTCAGGCAGACTAATCTTTTGACATTTAGTAAACCATTAAGATTGAAAAGCAATCAAGCTTGATTGTAGAAGCAAGGATTAAGAGTTTCGAAAAAGAAATGTCTTTACCCAGTTTAACATCTCCTTCCAAGGAAAGAAGAATGTTCCCAGCTTTCAAATCTCTATGGATGACCTTGTTCTCATGGAGGTAGCACAAGGCCTCCAAAGTCTGCTTACACACCACACGGATCTGGGGCTCTGTCAGAGGCCTCTCCAATTCTGCCGAGAAACACGGACACAGATAATTCATTCTTATTCCAGAGCATATAGTTATGTAATGGTGCACTTTTGTGAACAAAGACCAGTCATTTGTTCAAGTTATTATTAAATGTAATGGCCTGATGGTATCCAACAGTAACTGAAGGAACAAACTCCACCCTTGCTAAAGCCAGCATGTATGACTGGAAAAATCTGCCGAGAGACATTTGTTATGAGCGAGTCATTCAGCAGATCAGAATCCACTAACATTTACAGAGCAGTGAATCCGTGGGTATCTTTAGCGCCATGGTACTTCACACATAAGTACAAGTGGAAAAGAGTTTTTTCAACCTCAAAATAAGAAAACGAAAACTCCAGACAAACCACTCCTTGAAATCTGAGCTACAATAATTACACACTCGGAATGGGCTCTCCAACAGGGGAGAGAGGGGGGAAAAGTCCCACAGAGGCCTCTGGATGGAATAAAAAGAGTTGGCATTTGAGGATGGAGCAAAGAAAAACCTCCAGAACTTGATGCTGTTTTCAGTTTCCTTCAATGAATGAGGGACTTACCCAGCATGATGGCATCCACTGCTCCACCAGCACAAAACTCAATCAGAATCTGCAATTGCAAAACAATAATAAGTGGAACAACGAGATTTTTGTTGTTATGCAATCCGCCTTCGATTTTGGAACTCTCTCAGCAAATTATTTTCTTAAAACAAGGAACTTGTTATCCAAGGTTGACAAACAATAAGTTCTTTATGAGTGACTAATTAGCTCCAGTATTATATTATTGTGTTGTGGAGACATTCCAAGAGGCCTCATTTACTGAACAGCCATAAGGATCAAATCTACGGACATCACCTCTCTCATTAATATCTTTATGTTTCAGTTCTTGTCAGACACAAACTTCACTTTAGATTCTGGTTGCAGGGTTTATACTGGACTGTCATCCAACCCCTTATTTGTCATCCCTGGGCTGGTTTCAATGAAGTGCACCTGCTCTTGAGATTAAGAAGGTGTTGTGCAGAAAAAGAAAAGTAATTACTCGTTTAAGTGTAAATTTTAATATTCTGCAAGAGTCATCTCTAGCAAATATTCTGAAGAGGGGTTCTTGTCACTGTCAAGGTTTCTCAAGATCACAAATGCAACACTCAACAATTATTACAGTTCAATTAGTTTTGCTTCTGTTAAAACTTCTTCTAAATTCTTAAACCTATCAAAACGGTTTTGGGGGGAGTGATGTCGGAATGATGAATAAACTGGGGTGGGGTCAAAACAAGGATGGTCTATTAACTGTGCATATTGTTAAACATTTTAATATTCCTGATTATTACAAGATGTTAAGCCAACCAAGCCTGAGCTCAGTTGTATTAAGTAATGTGAAGTACCTTAATCCCACTTTATTCATATTGGATTTCCAGCATATTAATAGCACATGGTGTCATGTGATAGGCAAAAAATATCAGTCTAAGCTAAAACCACGCACAGGCCTGAATTAAGTAACTACAAGTGATAAAGAGTGGTTGTTCTCAGTGCCCTCAAAGAGTATATTATTACATGGTAAATTTTGGTAGGTCTGTGCATTTCAAATTTGGTAATCATAACATTGGGTTAAATCTTTGATAAATGTTTCATTTCCAGCAACAACTTTTATTCAGAATTCCGTTACATTTTTTTAATAAAACAACAGCCAAATCAAAGAAATCAGAGACAGTTATTCAGTTATTGTGCAGCTTTAGGACAGGTCGGAGGGTCAATGAGCAGCTCTGAATTATTAACAGGCACTTTCTCTGGGCTCCAAAACCACTCCATTATCTTCTCATAGATGTGACCCGTTCACAAGAGACTGTCACATGACACCACCTGCCTAGACCAAATTGCTTAGGGGCCTCTTAGCACGCAGACAGCATGGAATCTAAAATTCATAAACCCTGCACTGTAACTTAACTTACAGCTCACAGTATCAAAGCTTCATCATTGTTTTACAGTATGAATTAGTGGAGAGTATGCAAGTAACCGAGTTTCCAACTTCTGTAAGGAGAAACTAAGACAAAATGATAGGTATCTGAAAATGAATAAAGAAAATCATATTAAGTAGAAAAATATATCACTGTCTCAATGAATTGAAAGAAAATATAATATACAGTATTTTCAATTTATATTGCTCAGTATCTGACTAACTGTTGGGATCAAGGTCATTACTGATTGAGTCCAGCTCATACTCTCAAAAGAATAAAGTGTAAACTTTAAATGAGAAACTGTAGGTAGACATTGTATTTTTATTATGCGTAAAGGGGGAAAAATAAATAGAACATAGAATCACAGTATTTTGTTTGGCAATATTATCTTCATGCACAGACACGAAATATCAAGCTTTTATAATACATTTTACAATTTTCAGTCGAATGCTCTGGTACCAGGCAGGGCCAAACAACATCTATGACAGGTTTGAGTTGATGAGGCTGAGGTAAATGAGGTTGGTGCCAGAATGAAACAGTACTTTACACAGTTTACTGGGGGCATTAATTGCAGCGGAAAAAGGAATTAAACTGCACCATGTGCCACTTCATTGGAAAAAAAAAAAAAAGCATTTTACACCTGTTATGGGATGAGGAGATTAAACTTTCTTGAAGCTGGAATTACATGAAAAGAGATTCTGTCTTATCTCACTTCGAGGAGAGCTATGCACCATATAACTGCAGTTGTGTCAACATCTACATTAGATTTCTGACTAGCAGTGACAGCTACAGAAACAGCGAACTTTGGCATTAAGTTAAGTCAGGTACGTTAATTGTTTGACTATTAATATACCTGGACCATCTAACTGCTGCTTTCACCATGTGTTTGTGCTTCCGTCCAAGATCATGATTTTTGTGATGGAGAACATGGGAGAACATATGTAAAAACAAATTAGTTTTAATTTGAGTCCTCCAATACCTCTAAATTTGGTGTTTTGGGATTACTTCTAGTCTTTTAAGGTCTTATGTATTTGATTTTGATCTGACTGGTGAGCAAAAGCCAAGATATATTTTGGCCATAAAGGAAAACAGGGGTATCATTAGTTGAAAATGCTTACCCCACTAATCATATTACTATGCTGGCTATATGGAATTTTAACATGTGGACACACCAGCATGTTTATGTTGTGCCAAGTGAGTAAAAACCTGTAGGTAGTATACATACCTCATCCTCGGGAAATTAGTGCCCGGCAACACAACCATTTCGTTAGCTTTAGGCAACAGATCTCCTTGGTCTTTTTGACATATTGCAACATCTAATTTGTCTGTATATATATATATGTGTGTGTGTGTGTGTGTGTGTGTGTGTGTGTGTGTGTGTGTGTGTGTGTGTGTATATATATATATATAAAAATCCAAAATGAGATGGCCAAATTCATGTGACATTGCAAAATATGTCATCTCTTCTAGGGAGAGGTATAGGAAATCTTTAGCTGACACACACAGCACCTGCTGTACAGATGGTCTGATAATGTCAAAGGACTATTTTGGTGCAAAGATGCACAGCTATGATCCTTAAATGGAACTCAGAAACAAACAGCGACAACACATGTCCTCTTGATTTAAAAATCAGAAAAACACATGGAAAAGAGAAAAACAGAGACATCATTATTTACTCACCCAAAGTTTTCCTTCAAAATAAAAGGCATCCAGCAGTTTAACAATGTAATGATGGTTGCAGGAGGCTAGAATGTCTATTTCCACCATGTAGTCCTCCAATTCATCCTCTGTCTTAGTATCAATAACCTTTGCTGCAGCGAGGGTTCCATTCTGTTTGTTCTGAGCCTATGGCGACAATGATGGAAAAAAAAATGAGATATTATAAAATACGTTTTTAATTGTATTCAGTTCTTAGAAAAAAAAGCAAAGACAGGAAGAAGATAAATTACATCAAAATTTGGTTTCATACATCAATAATACATTGGGGAGGTACTGTGATTGGACACCCCTAAACATTAATGATGCTTAGGAAAAATCCATTTCACATTCACAAACCATGTATGGCTTGTGAAACTGGAAGCAGAACTCGAGAGGTTGCACCTGTTTTAATACTATATGCTTCACAGAGAAAAATTCAATAAACAATCTATGTATTCATATCACCAACAACAAAGGAAATTTATGGTAGAACTGATTCTGTCCTCTTCTAACAAAAGCTGTTTTCTGTGACGATTGTTCACTTCCTCCTCCTATTCAACACAACCCTTCTTGCTTCTCACTTTGAAATATCCTTTCTATGAAATCAGATGTCGGTAATTGGGAGGAAATCCTACATTAAAGTATATATATCAATACTTAATACACTTCTTTCATGAAATATGCTATTTTCATCAAAAGTTTGTAACACCTATTCCATGTTTGTTGCTGTGAAGTGTCTGATATGAAAAAGAAAAAAAAAGCCTAACACTTTCTGTAATACAGTAGTTAAGAAATCTCCAACTAACTTTTGTTTCAATGTTTATCAAATCAAACATCAGGGAGTGAGGGAAAAAAAATGGGATGGTCGGTTAGGAACAACTTCTACAGAAATGTGTCAGCGCCTATATTTACACAGTTCTAACCTGACACACACCCTGTCACTTTTCTTTGTACTATATGCCATCTATATCAGGGTTCTGTCTCATTTAAAGTAATTTCAATAACTGTGGCTTTGTGGTTGATTACATACATTAAATTACATAGCTTTTTACTCTTGGCCCTACCAGATGCAAATGGTATTGGGTAAATTGTGACAATGAAAAAGTTTGGTGCAATCTGTTACACTCTTTCAGTCTTCCCAAACAGCTCTGCACACTTGTTGGGTCGCATGCCACCAAAATGGGACATCAAAAACGTGTGAAATGACTGATGGAATATGTATTGTGTGTGTATCACAATATGACCAGAAGATGAGCGCAGGCCATCCCAAGTTACTGTGAGGTATTATCTGGATGGCTTCTTGGTACTCGGCAGCAATGTTATAGTTCCAGGAAAGGCTCACCTACAGTAGCACACAATGCACGTGTTCAGATATTCAAATCTAAAGTAGATTTGGATTGCTAAAAAGACTTAAATTCTTGTAAAACTATTCTTTTTCAATCTCTGTTTTGAATTTTGTATTGACGTAGCAAGGGAAACAGCTGAGGACAAGTGCTGGGACAGCCTTAACTCTTGGCTGAATCTGCTTTTTAGGTATTTATTCAGTTTAACAATGTCAGCTGATCTCTTAAGCAAGCTTGACAGTCCTAGCCTGGCGATTGAAATGCCACAGTTGCAAGTAGAGGACATGCTAAGTCATCTTTACCACCTTTACCAATGTGGCTAGGCCTCCCTCGAAACCTCACACGATGGAAATACCCTGAACCGAGAGAGTGCAGCTGTCAATTACATTTAACATGTTTCAACAAAACATGGTACACAACAGGAATAAACAAAGAGCGCGAATTTGACGAGAAGAAAAGGTTCCTTAAAGCTTGTCAGAAGGATTTGGCCTTAGCGAGGGGGTCGTCACTAAATGGCATTTTAACTTATTATGGCTTGCAACAACAACACACAGCACAATAAAACCTGGTTCCCTTCAGAATCAGCTTAGAGAATCCCACGTCGGGTGTCATTTATATATATATATAGATATATATCTATATATCTATATATATATGTATTTTACCTTGTATACTTTTCCAAACGCTCCATCTCCAAGTTCTCCGATGACCTCCCAGATATCCTCCGGGTTAACGTCTCTGTGTACATGTTCGTACTGCTTTTTCTTCTTATCGGGCCCGAGCTTGAAAATCTTCCGTAAATTGAAAAAAGACATCTCCCCCTCTTTTTTCGGATGTTACCAACAGCGGTGTCGATGCAGCCTCGGGGTTATTTCCGCCTAGAAATGTAGCGGTTCTTCCAGACTCGAAGCTCAATTAGCTATTGAAATAACAGGCAACATGAAGGCAAACGGTCCGTTCATGTCGCCATTCCGCTGTGATAATAACAATTACAAATCCCCACGACGTTGGTTAATCACAATATCATAGCTAGCTATGTCCACAGGACGCTGGGAAAGAACGTGAGAAACCGAGAGAAGAGTTCCGCAGAGGTTGTGGTTTCCGTTTTAAAACGACCGGGATGAAATGCTACTACAAATAACGTTACCGACCATATAATGAAAGTCAACGCACTGGTATTCAGCGTGTAACGTTACCAGAAGAACGGTCAGTCAGAGGACCGACCCCATGTCGCGCCTCGATTAGCTGACCACACACACAAGTTGGCAGCGTCAAGTTAGTTGACAATCGTCTTTGCATTTCCGTTACAACCTTTCAGAATAACAGCATACGGACCGTTCAATCAAGAGGCACTACATTCGAAGTGGGGAGCAAATGGCATCGATGGTGTTACTAAAGTGCCTAATGTCGTTTTCGAAATACGGGGATTTTTATATGTCGATCGTGGAAGGCTGTGTATTCTGGATTCACCCTCTTTTTTTCCACCACTGATTTGCCTCTGTGATGTCGCAGCAAATAAGCGAACACTGTAACGGTGCGATTCCACTGTGTGACGTCGGGTACTGAGAATATCCGTTCATCATTCCCGTGGAAGGCAATTATAGTACAAACACTAAGCATAATTGTCTTACGGAGGGAGGGGTTCCTAATGTGTTTCCGCTGTGAACTTGTCTAGCTTTATGGAGCTGATTAGCCGTGTCGGTTTCCTGGTTCTCTCGCTGAGCGTATGTATGAGCAGGACAGGCTCAGCCCCCCGCCTTGACCACGCATGCTTCTTGAGCTCCTGTTACCATGAAGGGGTTGGGATGGGCAGAGATCGTTTCACAATCCAGTTCCCGTTCCAGTTCCACTTTGTGCCGTCAATTTCCTGCAGAAACGGATGATGCAACGTCACATTTTGCAGTTTAAACCACAAAACGCCACATGCGGCATGCTTCTGACCCTAAAGTAAAGGAAATCGTTATTTTAGTTCACTTTAAAAAACATTGCTGAGCTGCTGGTATATATTCCTAACTCAGACATTCAGACACTTTTTCAGGTAATTGGGAGCTTTCATTGCAATTCTGAAAACAATTATTAAAGTGCTTTTCTTGTACCCATATTAAAGCAATTTTCCATTCTCTATGATCAGTGAGTGCATGTAGTTTTTTTTATGTCGAAACCTATATTTACCTTGATAGATCAACGTTTATATTACTCCTCCAAAAAACCAAACTGATCCAACCACCTAAGAGTTGAGAATTAGCAACAGCTACAAACTGCACAGGAAATCACTTGCACTTTTGTAAATGAAACTGTGTTGAACTGTATCTTTCCTATCTCCTACATATCGAGCGGTAGCCCCTCTAACAGGATTTCAGACATCACAATTATTTTTTGCAGTCAAACCATGGCCCAACATTCACCAAGCACAAGAAAACATCAAAAATATGAAGTGCAACGCCATATAATTTTCCAGTGACTTCTTATATCCTTAGATTTGTAAAGTTGTAAAAACACAAAGTAACATTCAAAAAGTCACCCCTTCCAAAAAAAATTATCTATCTATCTATCTATCTATCTATCTATCTATCTATCTATCTATCTATCTATCTATCTATCTATCTATCTATCTATCTATCTATCTATCTAATGTAGTAAAAGTCACGAGGGGTTACAGCGCCCCCTTGTGGAGATTCAGCGAACCGTGTAGACCTCCGTTCCCAGCAGGATGGAGCAGACAAACTGTTTTTTTCACAGTCATGTGTAAATAATAACAACTATATATTTATATTTTTACAAGTTGGACCTTTTAAATTCACAATTTACAAATTAAAAAGGTTGTTTTAGCCACGGGGGTGAAACTACATAACACACTAAAAAAAGTGAGTTAATGTGAGGAAGGTCCATCGTGAGACCCTCCTCTTCATCCAAACGCCTCGGCCCAACCCGGGACCGCCCTCCGCGTTTTCGTCCAGTTTCTCCCCTGTCCGTACTTTGTTTCGCAGGTCCAACCCCTTTTGGGGGAGGAGAGGAAAGATTAAACGCCAGTTTATTTTCTTTTCTTTCCCCCCTTTCTCCCTTTTTAATTACGCTGTCATGTTTCACGAGGAGTTCATAAGTCCTCAAACCGCCTGACACCGTTACACTACAAATGCACCAGATTCATCGAGCCTTTAGAAAACAACAACTTAATCCGCAATCCTCCCTTTTGACTTTACAAATCGACCCTCCTCACGGGTTTAAATACATGATCTTGTTTTCATGGCAAAGCATCCTGTGTGTTTCTAGCGCTCCTTACTAACTCCCTGGTGAAAACAGCTCTCAAGATGCAGCTGCGGACGGTCCTCGACGTGAACGTCGTGGATGTACAGAAGAGGAGGAATCCCTCCAAACATTACGTAAGTTTTTTCTCACTTGCGCGTTTCTGCTTTATTATTCCCGTGATTTTTGTTTTTACCGACCGCATGGCTCTATAAGACAATGTAACACGACAAGGCTCAAAATTGTAAGAACGGTGTCCCTTGCCTCCACCCCTATCCTCCAAGCGCCACCAGAAAGGATGTTTACTTGTTCCTATTGACCAAAAGGTGTCTTAAATCACATTTCATCATCGAGTCAACGCTTCATTTATTTTAGTTCCTTATTTTCTCCAACCTTCTTTGTATGTTGGTTTAATGCTTATGATTATACTATAACATAGTAATAACAGTATCGAAGTAACAAATTATCTGACCACCTCTTTGGATAGATTGTTTATTACATTTTGGAGAAGAAACCCCCATGTATGATTATTTATCATCTAAAATGTCTCAAGCTTAGGTTTTAACTATATGACTGAAAGTCCAAAATCTAGTATTCAAGGTCTGTCATGTAAGACAAAGATATTAATCTTGATATTCAAGCAGCTGCAATCAAGGAATGTTTGGAATCCTTGCTTGGAATAAAAAAATTGGAACGTCTAAACCATCACAAAATTAATCATGTCAGTTTTAAAACGTTGTAAGTATGATTTTGAGTAAGAGCCTTTCAGTCTGCCCCATGATACCACTACTTATTTACCTCAAGAGATGAAAACGAATCACTGGAGACTGAAGGAGCAGCTCCCCCTTCCATCTGCATTGTTAACCTTGCAAAACTCAAGATGAATATCATTCTGGTTGTTTTCCCCACAATTTTACTCCTTTAGTCACACCCTAAAGCTTGTGACTTCAGGTCAGCATTGGAACATAAACTGAGAATCACTTCCTCACCACCAGCCATAAAGTTCACCAGATTGCAGGACTTGAAGGACTTGTCGAAATGCATGCCCCATCTGGTCTGGATTCAGTTTTCCTATATCCTGAGTGACAGCGCTGACGCGGGATGATGTGGCTGAGACAAAGTTAAACCCCTCTCATTACAACAGAAAGTACTTGCCGGCACGGTTAAAACATTTTAGATTACGTCCAGCTGTGTTGCCAATCTCCCAGCTTTACACTTTATTTTACCCGTACCCCGTGAACAAGACTCTAAGGCACTTGAACTCCATTGCCATGCTTTCATCTTGAAGCCCCAGTTCTGAACATTTGCCATCAAACTAAACTCATCTGGTGACAAGTTAGTGACTGATTCATTTTCTGTGGCCTTCACTTACTCCATATGTCATCCTCTAACAGCTCAGTTTTTTTTTTCCTTCAAGGTCCAAATAGAAATGTAAATCACATGACACTAACTTACCAGTATAGGATTCTCAGCATTTTCTACACATCCCTTATCTTCTATCTGTATTTGTGTCCTTATCACTGCAGTTTGGAGAGGGTTACATGCAAATACTGTGACCTTGTGAAAAGAAATCACAGATTTTCTTCAAATTTGAAAACTATGATGAGTAATTCTACTGTCTGCATCCTTACAATGATAGGTGAAACATGCATTGCTGTCTATTTTTGATAATCTATCATATTTGTCAATATTGTGGTGTGATAAGTTTTTCCAAAATCCCTTCACTGATTTCAAAATCTTGAAAAAAAACCCAAAAACGTTGTGTGGATTGTTATCCCTAAAAATCTACAAAACCATGAACTATGATTTTCCTATACTCAAGATGCTGTGAACTATGTTAGCAATGAATAAAGTAATTCTCAATATCAATGTGACAGCTTTTTGGCCATATTGTCCTTCTTTATGTCATCTATTTTGCCTGGTTTAAATCTGAACTAGTGAACTTAGACTGATAAACTGAAGAGAAACAAGCAAATCCTATTGGCACTTGTTGGGGAAAACTGTAGATTTTTATCAAGAATAATTGGATCTTACCATCTTTTTTAACTAAAGGCATTTTATGAAAGTATTCCGAGAGAGATAAATTCCTTAATATCCCCAACTGAAATTTGAATATGGGCAAAAATATAGGCAGTGACGACATCTCTCATAACCTATTCTCATCAAGTGAAAATATGAACAGTGATTTAGTGAATTTCAATCTTCCCCTTTTTGCAACTTTGATAAAGCCTAGATATTGAGCTGTGCTTGATGGGAGTAAGGGAATTGAAGCATAAACTATCAATGCAAAATCGCAACTTGTACTTGAGAAACATTCTTAGACAACACTAGCAATCTCAAATATTGATACATTTGAATTTTGAGAAGAACAGTTGTCTTGAAGCGACGCAAAGTTTTGCTCTACATGGGAAGCTCCTACAGAAAAATCTATACACAAAGAATACACTGGTGAACGCTCCAATATTTTTATTTTAGTTTGTAATAGTATTTTGATGTATTCTAAATATTGTTTTGTTGAGATTTTTTTTTTGATCCACACTTAAATACATGGACAGAATGAGATGGACGTCATACAGACATTCATTTCCTCCCTGAGGATGAATGTCATCTATCACCAAAATCACATCAAAAGTTGAGCATAACTTTCCTCTTCAGTTTCTCATGCATCACATCGTAGAATTTATCTACTGAGCATTACCTCACACACATCTGGTCCTCAGAATTTTGAAAAAGCAACAAAAAAATAAAATAAAATAAAAATGATACTGTGGTGCTAATACTCAACTTACTCTTCCTTGTATCTCCATGATCAGTACAAAGTAGTAGAATCTAATGCTCCTGCAAAACAGAAATAAAAATACAACTCTGAGGATCGAGAGAACCGAGGAAGGAAAATCTAGATAAACAAGAAGCTCTGAGATAAATGAGAAAAAGAATCAATCATTTCATTTTACTTAGGAATACTTTCTGTGTTGCACTTTGACTCACTTTTACATGGCATATCTTATACAAGTCCAAAGATGCACAGTAGTGATTTCTTTAAGCCATGCATTTCCAGCATCTTAACAAAGACTGAGCTGGATACAGATACAATCTCTGCATTTTCTGTTCTTGGCAGAGAAGTTAAAAACCACAGAAACATGAACTGGAAGACTAGATTAAAACATCCTTCAGTCAACTGTGCCAAGGTGGAACATTCCCCCTATAAACCACATTATTCAAATAGTTTTTGCTTTTAGATTTATGACCTTGATGGTGATTAAAAAAAAGAGGCCATTTGGTTTGTTGAAATTAGAAAAAATAGATTGATAGAGAAATAAAGCGTGACATTTAAATCAATGAATGCAACATCAGGGAAGTTGTAACTGTCGTAATACTGATTTTTGTTACATGTATCGCCTTTACAGCCCACTGAATAACTTCAGTGCACAGTGGCATGGCTGTTCTTCACGATATAGAACCACTTTATGTAGAACAGGCATCCGACTGTCGATCTAACTCACCAGTGTTGGGATGGAAAGAACTGCATGAAATGTTTGAAATGTAGCTGCACATTATGGGTATGAATCACTAAATGCACAGGTTAGTACAGTTTAAAGCGCTGTATGGAAGACTGCCACACCAACATGAAAAGCACTGAAGGGTAAATTTTGTAATCCAAAAGAACGTAAGAAATAAAGAAAAATTGAAACATAGTTAAATCAAGAAACCTTTTTAAAAAGTGGACAATCTTGTATGACAAGAGATGTTACACAGGAAGACAAAGTGTGTATGACATAATTTCTCCATACATGGATTTTTCTAATTTGGCTGAGTTTCGATGTTCGGGTGGAGAATCACATCTTAATCATCATGTTGCTTTGAATAGACTGGTCACTCACGTGGAACAGTAGCTATGGTTTGAATCCCACATTAACCCTACTGCTTCATTTACTTGTTTGTATCATCTTAGTGTTACCAATTATTTGAGTATCAAAATAACAAATGGCTGCTGTCAGATCTGCAGGCACACACCAGTGGTCTTCATTCTGCTCTTTTGAACGTCATCACTGAGTCATTTTAGACTCACCCTTCATAAATAAGCCAATATGCATGACAAAATCCCAATAAAAGGGTCAAAGATTTAATTCCAAACAGTTTCCTCCAGTTGCACTGATCACTGTTCATTGTCTCCAGAAGATGTGGATTCGCTCCTGTTTTCCTCTTATAATAGTGCCACTACAAAGTCCAATGACATTTCAGATGGTCTTACTTTTCCAAGAGAAATTAAGCACTATTTTCTGGTGGCATATCTGGCAAAAAAACAAACAAACAAACAAAAAAAAAATATATATATCGAAAAAAATAAATATTTTTACATACATATATAAATGTGTGTGTGTGTGCGTATGGATATAAACAAAATATGAAGAATATGTATATATTATATGTATATGTATATACGTATATATATACACAATATATATATATATACACATTTTCATCTTGCATGAAAAATGTGTGAAAAAGTGTATGTATGTTTGTGTGTGTGTGCATACATATAGATATACATATATATGTACACACATACATTTTTCATATTTTGTTTGTATAAAAATAACAAACCACTCAAATTATCAAATTTCCATCATCCTCACTAATATGTTTTGTCTACATTCGATTGATGGTGAAGGCAAAAAGCACTGAATTTGTGTAATATTGCATGTACCTTTGAGAACCTTTGAGCATACTCACAATAATATTTGGCACCAGGCACTACAGTGGCTGACACCAGTCTGACACAAACCGCTAGACTGTAGACTGTTGACTGTCAACTTGGCCACAGACTCTGGTATTGTGAATGGATGATCTGGTCTTCGTATCGTTTTACAGACTTGAGCGGTTAAATCCAATGAGCCGCACTACATGGCTCGCTGGGACTGCAAAAAATCAATTAGTCCATCAGGTAAAATTGGATTAATTAACCTGAGAGTTAGGATCAATTGGTTCATCCATCTCTTGCTGAGGGGACCTTCCCAGGGCCACTTAGCACTGGGCTCAGAAATTCCCAAGGGATGGAAAGCCAGAGGCGAGGGAAGTCCCCGTGAGGAAAGAGGAGGAAGAAGAAAAATAAAATCTCATTATCTATGAGCTAAGCAACTGAAAATGCTCATCCGGTTTGAGGGAGGAAAGAAGCAACTCTTTGTCTTTTGTCCTCACTGTTCAAGCATAACTTCCTCCCAGGGACTCATGGCACCGGAGCCAGCGAGTGCATGGCAACTAATCCTTGTTTACACACATTGCCAGTGGGGGATCTAACGGCATGTTCTCAGTTTGCAGACATTAATATGGGATCTCTCTTCCAAAACGGAACTAATGAAAGAGCCTGGAACATGTGGAATAAAATGTCTTAGTGAACACTTCATCACCGCCGCTCATGTTAAAATGGACGATATTAACTTACCAGTGACACATTCAACAGTCATGATTAATCAGCTCATGTTGTCTCTGTATGATTTTGCAAACATCACGAAACAACACTCATGCTATATCATATGAACTTGAGAATTTTTACACATTAACCTATTTAGAATAATCGCTGTTGCTTTTGCTGTTGCAATTTATGCTTTGAATTTCAAATGCAAACATCCTAGTGGGGGGGCTAGAGACAGGGTATTGAAGCTTTACCTCACACTAACCATGATGCTGTAATTTAAATGTTGGAAATATTTCTGCATGCTGTCTGTGTATAATTAGAGACCTACTGGAGAGTTTGCTCCCTCTCACTGCGCAGCCTTTCTTCAATAAACAATGTGCATGAAAAAGGGTGACTCTCATATGGGTAACTCATCCTTGCAAATTACCACCATATGTACGAACGCCGCATTTGTAAACATCCTATGTGACAGTCTTAGTTGAAAATGCATTAGGCTCAGTGCCTGTTTATAAATTCGAGCCTGCATAATTATACGTGAGCTCAATATTACGAAAGGCAAGTAGAGAATATATTATAATAAAACTGCTGCCACCAGTCTGTTGTTTTCTCTGTGACAGATTAATTCTTATTTCCCTTTTTATTTTGTAAACACCTGGCTACTACTTCAGAGCAGACTCCGATAGACACTAAAGGAGATGTTACATTACATGTGGGTTTGAAATTCAAGTTAAAATATAATGAAAGATACCCATGTCATGGCCTTATTGTTTAGTTTTTTTTAGTTTTAAGCAATAAAAGAAGCAGAATCACATTCAAGCAACTGAGCTAAAATCCTTACAATACATTGTAAACAGTTGACATTAATGCTTGAAATCTATTGCCCTCCTCATTAACCTCTCATGGCTTTTAAAAGTGTGACTCAAGCGTGCAGCCTTTAATAAGTTTATTTGACCTCTGCTGACCCCTGTGAAGTTAAGACAGAAGGGAATGCACTTTGTGTCATTATGGTAATTCAAGCTAAAATGAGATGTGGGTTGTTTTAACAAAGGAACCAACTTCTTAATGGATCATTGTTTGTGCTTCTTTCACTAGGTGTACCTTATCAACGTGACTTACTCGGACTCAACTTCTCATGTCATCTACAGGAGATACAGCAAATTCTTTGATCTGCAGGTAATTTCCACGCATAGTCTTTATAAACCCCTGTAACAAACAAACATTTGAATTAAAGTAATATGACAAGGTATCATTATCGATAATAATAACACTAAACTCACCCAGAGATAAAATTGCCACATTAACCCTGCAAAAATCCCCCCCCCCCACTAATTTTCTTCAGGCAATTGAAACAAAACACAAAAATAACATGTCGTTAATATTTAACTCTAATATGCAGTCCTGTATCCTAATCATTATGGAAATTTTTTTGTGATAATGTCATGCCTCGAGACATACAGTTCATTGATATGTAAAAGAGCTTCCTGTGAAATTAATTTTACTTGACATTGCTAGGCTGCTAAGAAATGATCAGTCAAGTTGTGAGATGACACTGAGGGTACATGTTTTCAGCCTGACACCTTAAACCCTCTTTAGTTAGTTTGACCTTTAGATCGTGACTCCTTTTTTTCCCCTTATAAAACCCCTTCAAGTGAAGAGGTATGAACAAAACATGGCTTGAGGCAGACTGTGGCCGGCAGAATAGGTCACACTCTCAGCAACGGCGATAACAAAGTGAGACCTTTAAGAGGGGTAAGCATCCCATTGCTTTGCGTTGTGGGGATAGCAGCGTTGAAGGCAGCAGAGGACAGCCTTTGTTCTCTGATCCCTTGCTAGGCAGGAAAAATCTGTCCTGGTCTGCTTGACTGACACAGAATTTCCCTCGTGTCTCTATAAACATTAGTCTTGTCCATAGATTACTGCTTTTGTGGTGTTTCTGCTGGCAGTGGCAACCTGTGAATAACAACAATGTACAGTTGTATATGCCAAATGGGAGGTGTTTTAACCGTTCTTATACCGTAAGTATAAACAAAGTCATTCGAATAAAATGTCTTCTCTGTGCAGCGTCCTTGTAGTTTTGATTTTATAAAACATTTCTGAAAGTTTCAGAAACCCAAAAAAATCACACCAGTATGTTAACATGTGTTGTAAAATTTTTCCCGGTGTTTTTCATCCGACGCCAGATTCGAATATATGTTCTTTTTCAAATGAGAAACTGGGCTTTTACTTGTGTGTCTGCCAGTTGACACCTACAAGCTTTCCAAACTCAAGAGAGTTCTGTGTTTGGAGCACAATCACCAATGTTCTATTCATTCCGATGAAGAAAAAAAAAGCCATTTGACACTCTTGCCTGACAAATGTGACCATGATCTCATCAGCTAACTATTAATCCTGAATGAGGATCTGGGCAAGGTCAAACAAGGAATGCTTCTAAACAGTGGTCAATTACTCATATTAATTGTAACTTAAGCTCTTAAGTCACCACTGTCCTGCTGGTTCAACAAAAGTACTCATATTTGTCTTGACAATCAAGTATAATTTTTTCAGTTGCAAGACACATGTCCAAAAGTGCACTCGTTGCTAATAGTTTTAAAACCCTCTTGTGCACTAATAAATCATAACATCCCCTCAGGGAACCAATTATCATCCATTATCAGGCTTCCATCTCCTTTTATTTGATTAGTCACTCCTCTTTTTTCCTTTCTGCTTACTTGACAAAGGTATGGTATAATTCCTACACAGATAAAGAACATAGATTTATTTCTTTGGATTCATTTATTTTCATGCTATAATAATGCTGAGCCTGATATCCAGAAAGTGCTCTTTCTGGTGTCAAAGGGAAATGGAAAAAAGCTTTTTGTTTGACGTGTGCAAAATTGGTCAGTGTGTCAAGCTGAATTTACTTTCAGAAAGGCCCTTCTGAGGTTTCAGCCTCCTCGCCCTTCAGTCTCGGCGGACTGAATATAAGGGTCACAACCTTGTGCTGGAGAATTGAGGCGTATGGCCTGATTTTCTGTTTTTGACGAAGACAAAAATCCCTCAGACATCATTAGTTTGAGATTGGGGAATTGGACAAAGGTCATCTTGTATTGTAATTTGCTTGGCCTTCATTATAGACAGAATCATGGTGCTGTTTTCTTTAAAAAAATGCTAAACGTGGAGTCCTTCGTCAGCAGAAAAAGGAGGACTTGGTTGAGTTTAAGAGTGCATTTAATATTTATCCAGTCATCACATAACCGAAGAAAATCTCAAAAGTATAGAAAAAAAGTCAAAATCTAATGAGTGCCCGTAGATGCATACTATGACCTGGTGACTGGAAATAATCTTATAGTTGTAATAAACATATATAACCTGATGACATACACTTCAGTTATGTCTTATCCAAGAATAACCTGATCTACAAGTTTAAATTAATCTTTTCTATTTCATTTAGAAAAGAAACCTGAATTTGTAAAAACTGACGAATGCAAGATTTGGTTATATGCATCCACCAAATTAACAGAACAAAAGCCAGACGCGTTTATTGTTATTTTTTTCTAAATCTGATTCTTAATCTTACCTTCTTTTACACAAGGATAGGAAAGTGTAACTGGGCTATATGGTTGACATGACAGCCAGAATTTTAACTCAACCATTCCAATAGTAATTGGCATGAACATTTACTGTGTTTAATATTAAGTCATCATAAAGTGCACAATATATTTTTCTATGTTTCTAATCTTATTCACTCTATAAAGCACAGTACAGTATTCACAGGGACAGCATGCAACATTCAACATGATCCTGTCCATGTTTGTCCTGAACATTATATGAACAAGAGGTCAGTTGCCTGATAATCTCTCTGTAGTAAACAACTGTCAGTAGACGTCAGGCCACAATAACTCTGAGATAGAAGCAGATTCTTTGCCCACCAAAACATTCCTCTAAACTCCTCCTGGTTGAGATTCCTCTCCCAACAGTTCCATTGTCTCTTACATAGTGCAGTGTCTCTGTCTGTTTTTCCCTGCCCTTCTCTGTATCTGCAGTAAAATTTAAATACCTTAAGTAACAGTCTTTAAAATGTACAGAAGCCCTTCAGATTTTCTCCTTCATCATAATTCATATTCACAATGCCATTCTGCCAATATAGATGTTTGACGATATTGTGTAAGGCCTTCTTTGTTATTTACCCACAATGCTGATTATGAGGTACGCAGAAGAAACTAGGGGACAGGAGATTACATCATATCACTTGTTGCTACATCAAGTTTATTTTCTCAGTGGGATTGTTAACTTGGCAGTTTAATGCAGTTTAATGTAGTACTGATGCAGCATCACCCGGGCAAGTCTCTCAAGTCTTTGTATGAAATGTATGAAATATAGGAAATATTTCTATGGACATTTTGTCCTCATTTATCCAGCTGTTGTAATAGGAACGCCTGTCACACCTGTTCAATGGGGCTGCAAGTGTGTCCAGGCAAATTCCAGGGGATGATTTCATCATGGTTTTGAGATCAGAAGGCTCCCTGCCAGCTATGGTTATTTCCAAAGGTGTTGAGTGAACATTCCCATCTTAGAGGGAGTATACTGCTGTATCCAGCAGAGAACATGGCAAGGCGACAGTCTAATCTCTCTCAGAAACAATACATTTACAAATCTATGCCAAAATATAACATTTAGAGGATATAAGAGTTGTTCAATTACTGGACTGATTTACTAAAAATACATCTAACCTTATTTTTTGTCGAGAAGCCCTCTCACTCTCCTGGAGACTATAAATCTTACCATGTTTTTGTGCATTTCTGCTAGTGTATGTAAGGAGTGGTTAACCAGGGCTGTACACACTCAGCATTTTCATTTACTATTTTCACACAATAAAAGAGAGTGTCCTTTGCAATGGAAAACCATCTTTCTTAAGTTGCCAGTGTTTCTGAGGAGAGGGGAAAGTCATAACCTTACAGAGACGCAAGGATTTTGCAAAGGCAGCAAGTGAGTCAACAAAGGAAAGTACCACAAGAAGAGAACCCAAACCACCTCTTACTGGTGAAGTCCTGCAAAATACTCCTACGACCCAGACAGAGTGGATCCAACATTAAACTCCCAGCTTGTCTCTGTTTGTCCACCTGGTCCTTTTTGGCTCTGCTTCGACTGAGACAAGTCTCCTGGTTTCCTCCTCCCAGTTGAATGTGCTTAGTGCTCGCAGCCATTGCAGTTTAAAAGAGCACATCTGGAACAAGGCAAGGCAGAATGAACAAAGGCACAAATGTGTCTGCACCTTGAGCATGCTGTTACTGTAGGGAGTTCAGTTGGTACGGCCTTGATTTTGTCAGAAAAGGGGAATTTGTCTCGAAACAAACACGAGTACACATAAATATTAACACTTTTGTTGCGCCTACTTTTCAGGCATTCAGCAAATCATACTCATACATCAGCTCTGTGGTAGATATTTTGCAAATCCACATACACATATTTATTTGAAGAGAAGCATGCTAAAAAAATTACAAACAGCCAGAGAAGATTATAAATGGATGATGTCAACATGATGGATTTTCAGAGAGCAGGCGCTGTATTTTTGATGTTGTTTTCTTTGTATCCCTAGTTAGATTGAATGAGTAACTGGCCACATTCGTCTGTTAAAATGCACAATTTCATTTCGCGTTGGACTTTTTAAGCTTTTTAAGTGGAACCTGCTTCTGGCGTTTTTTTTTTTCCAGCCATCTGTGGGTGATGTAAACTTATCTGCTGCACCGCAGATCAAAGTGACTCCCTTTGTTGCTGCATGACACAGTAGCTTTTAGACAATATATAATAACACTCTGGACTGAACTCATGAGTAGTTTGAGATCTCTCTGGGCTTGTTACCTCCTTTTTCTGTTTTCAACTCTGAGAGAGCCACTTCTGTTTTCAGACTTATTAAAGTTTGGTTTTAATTAAAAGATTCCCTGTTTAGCACAGTAGGATTGACTCAATTACTCAAAATGTATCAAAAATTGCATTGCTTTGATTTAAATGGAACACATCAAGTTGCTTACTGGCTTTAAATGCTTTCTCCCACTTCACATTTACAGATGCGAATCCTTGACAAATTCCCTATTGAAGGGGGGCAGAAGGACCCCAAGAAGAGGATTATTCCATTTCTACCAGGTGATAAACACGCTCAATCCTTAAAAGAATGTAAAAAGTTTCAACTACAGCTCTGTTTAAGGGAATGGAGAACTAAAGCCCAGTCAGTTAGAAGAGAAAAAGAGAGTACACTGTTGTTTTGTACTATTGCACAGTGCCTAGGATGTAACCTTTTTCTAATTAAAATGGCTGAGTAAGGGTCATATTTAATCCAAGCCACACCAGTAGTAGTAGTGTTGCTTGCTATGTTGGCAGGAGGTTCGACAAGTGGGATGTGTCTAATCTGATAAACATATTGTGGGTCAGAGCAGAAGAAAGCAGTGAAGAGATTCTTTGTACTTCACTATTGCTCCAGTCTTGCCGGTGCTATTTTGATCACTCTAGAACTCCACCATGGGGTGAAGTAAATTCACTTATACACAACAAATAGCAGGCAGTGTCTCACTTTTTGGTTCATGCATTTAGAAATGGACTGAGTACTGACAGGGGTGATACTTCTTTCTATATATATTAGTATTCATTTGTCTGTGTTTCAAAAGACTCCTGGGATTTGTTCTGATTAACATGAAGCATTTGTGATTAATTAATGAAGCATATACTCAAGTCTTTGTTGCATTTTTTGCCTCTACAATCATGGATAAACAGAATGTACTGCCCTCGGACGACCATAGTATCACTTTGATTTGTAAAAAGTGTGATTTGATAATATTTATTGAAATAATTGTAAATGCCTTTTTGACCTTCCTTTAACATTTAGCTAGAAAAAGCAGAAGAACACATAATTGGTTGAAGGTAAAAATACCCAATCATTAAAAACTAAAGAAAATTCTCATCCTTAAAAAGAAAATAATGATAATCAGATTTTGTCATTGCGTTCTGCAATTTTTCAAGTCATTTTCATATAACTGTTTACTATGTTTTTTCTATATCTCAGGTCTTTTCAGTAATTTAAGTAACTGTTTCGTTTTGTAAGCAACTGATTTATGGGGTTTCTGTTATGCTTTATCTTACAGTGTAATTCATGTAATTATTCAGGTCAAAGTTGTTGTTTTGTTCTTATTTCTGCTCCATAGAAAAATCTGGCCTATACATGAATAAGTTAATCTATGTATGTATATAAATAAACATGATCAGTCTGAAGAACCTATTAAAACAATTTGGCCATTGTCTTAATGCCGTGGTGTCTTGTGATGTTGAGTAAACATTAATTATTTGGTCACTATAAACACTGCAATTATTACCTGCATTCAGTCATGTTTCAATAAACACAGAGAAAAGAGTGAGACTTTTAATTAAAACCTCTTTAGTTAGACTTTGTTATTGGAAATGTATTGACAGAGTTCAGTTTTTCTCCAGGGAAGGTCTTATTTCGCCGAAGTCACATAAGAGATGTAGCTGTCAAGAGACTGAAGCACTTGGACAACTATTGCAAGGTAAGAGAAAGATTACATGTCTACATGTTGCTCGAGTAATAGGAAAATAGAGTTGGTCCTCCAGGATGTAATAAAGACTACTTATTATTTCACGTGTTGTTAGGAAGAGCTAAACTTGTGCTGTGTCTTTGCCACTAATTTTCAAGGAAGGCCTCTGCATTTATCTTCCTGTTCCAGCCTCAACAGGAAAGAAACTGCACTATCTGCACCTCTCATTTCCTGCCACCAATGTAAATAGGCAGCCTATTAAGGAAACGAGGGAAATGGGGGCACTGAGGGATAAAGCACGATCCAAAAGGCTCAAATGAATTAGCAGACTAAAAGTGCGGTAGTGAAGGCAGAAGGCTACCTGACCCTATTATGTTCATTAGGTCAGGGAAGAATGTGGGGCAGGTGCTCTGCTAAGTGAGGCTTAGTTATGGAGATACGCTGTAAAGGCAAAAGCTTGTACTCAAATTTCAACAATACACAACTTTCTTTCAGTATGAAGACTATAAGTATTTTATTTATTCAAATGCTATTTTGTGTGTACTTTTCTGAACTTGAGACATAACATTGTTCTTCTATAGTGTGGCTGTGTGATTTCCTCTGGTTTTCACATCAACTCTGAGCTCATAAACGTTTTCCTTCCCTCCACACCCTCAACATCGGCCATGACTCTCATGAATGGCCACACGATGACAAAGAATTACGAACCTGTTAATCATTTCCATTCAAATCAGACTCCTCTCCTCCAATCTATGCACGTGAGCTTTTAAATACCGGGTGCCAAACAGAAGCATTGTGTCTGTCTTTACCCCCACAGGCTTTGATGAAGCTTCCCTCCCACATTTCCCAAAGTGAAGAAGTCCTCAAGTTCTTTGAAACCAAAGCAGAGGACCTTAACCCTCCCACAGAGTGAGTAACTACCACAGTGTACTTTCCATTTTAAGTCATACACTAGAGTAACACCATCACATCAGGAGTTGGAAAGCAAACATTGCCCCCTGGTGGGAAGGAGGCACAGCAATCCTTTGGCTTTGGCTTGTTTCGGAGATGATAAATTGATGTTGACGGAGAGGTGGTGTTTTTAATTAATAATGATTTCTGGGAGGTGACATCTGATCCTGTGACAAATGCAGGAGGATCAGTGGTGTCTTAGAAGCGCAGCTGAGGTCAAGTCTCAGGGCAGATAAGGCTCTTGCCAAGGACATTTGTCATGTTCACTTGAAAGTCAGAGTGGGAGTAATTACTGCTTAGATCGTATGAATGAGCGGGAGATTACTTTGTTTAGCTTTTGTTTTTTACCTGCGATTTATGCTTGGTTGGTGGTCGTTGAGCTTTGTTAAGAGTCGCTGTTTTATTGATCTCTTTATGATCAGTTTTCTTCTAAGATGGTTTGTTTTTGAAATTGTTGTGATGAAACCCTGAATGTCAATGGTCCAGTGTCCCAACATACTTAAGGAGAAAAATTTTGAGTGGTTTGTCCCGGCCCTCAATCTATTGCCCCAGTACCCATACAAGGTTAATCCTTCTTCAAGGAAAGATCCTTCTCAAGTCTGGGAGACAGTAAAGCCCAGCTCAAGTTTTAATATGGGGGTCTAAAAGCCATGCCACCCAATACCTCAGTTCAATAATGTGGGTGTCTGGACTATTTCACAATAGGTTATAAGGAACTAGTTTTCTGGCTCACAAAAAGAGCTTCTTGTTGAAAAACAAACAAGCAGCAATATCAGTGGGTTACCATTTGCACTTCAGCTTGAGCTCCTGAACTTGTCAGTGGCTGATATGTTCATTTATTGCAACTCTGGGGTTTCACTTACAAGCACAGGTGGTTCACAACGTCCAGACAGCAGTGTTACAACCACACTCGGTAGCATGTGTTCTGCATGAACATTCCTCACAGCCAATGAAGAAGTGTCAAAGACTGATTTTTTTTTTTAATTGAACCTTTATTTAACCAGGAAAAAAACACATTGAAATTAAAAAATCTCTTTTTCAAGTTTGAAAGTAATTTATATAGGCATAAAAAGAGTATATAAAAATAGTCTGGCCATGAAATTGAAGATGTTTTAATACTGAGTATAAAATATGTTTTTAGTAGTAATAAAGTAAGCGGTATCTTTGTATTTTATCTATAAACTCGTTGCCCAGACCTTTTTTTGGGTTACTTTCTGCAAGATTTTGAGAATCTTAATAGAAAAAGTCACGGAATGTTGGGTTATTTCAACTTAAGTAACTCTAATTAGTGTTTCAGATTGAATTAAATTTAGAACTTTCTTCTTGTCTAAGGGAAAAATGTGTCACTTAATATTGATTTTGAACATTATCAAGCCTTGATACTCAAAGTGTTTGGAAAAGTAGTTATAGGTTTGTGTCTGTGACATTTTCCCAGTCATCCAGGTGATGGTACTTCCAATCTGATTACAGCAGCTGGACTTTTTCAATTTCTTTAAAGTTTGCCTCTGGTCTGAGAAGCTTCTTCAGTTCTGAGGAAGATGAAGAAGGTACTGAAGCAGCCTGCAAGGTGAAATATCTATGGGAAAAAAAAACGAACAAGACCAGTTGATATTACAATAAGGAGGTGTAGCTTAAAAACATTTTAAGGTGGAATTTGTTCATTTGTAATTTATTAAGGAATGAAACAACAAATAGAATTAGAGCCCTTATCTGTAGTGTGATCTCTTCAGCTGATAACCGAAATATCAGTATTCAGTCATAGCTTTAAGTCGGTGGGGCATGACAGATCAATACTTCATGTCTCCTTTGCAGTATTACATTACATTACATTTAACTCAAATAACAGTGATGCTGTTGAATAATGGGTGGTTCTTCCTCCCGCAAGAAACAAAGGACTTTATTGTGTTTCATCCGTTTGTCAGCCACACTTCCTGCACTAGGGTCTTGAATTTCTGCTGTTTCTGCCATCCAGCGTTGAAGGCATGGCCACATTTTCTTATCATAAAACAAACAGCAAACCAAAAAAAAGTGAAACATGCATAAGTACATGTTATATCTTTTTAGCCAAAAGAAGGAACCAAATTCCATTTGTGAATGAGTGACCACTGCTACGAGAATGAAATTCAAGTGATAGTTTGGTGATAAACAATTTTTTTTTATAATATGGCATTTGCATCATATTGTGGTTTTAGCCAATGAAGAGAAACATCATTATTAAAGCAAATGGTTAAAATCTGTGGTTTGCATTAGGTCCATTCCAGCAAATTCAGGAGCAATATGCAAAGTCTAGGTAAAAACTTTACATAAATGCAATAAAGTCTGAATGCTGGTCGGTTGAGCCTCAATGTTATCTGACAGACATAGCTTTAAATAAACACATCCCAGTCTCAGCATATTTGTCCTTGCATGGAATATACAAAATGCAGGAAATAGATGTTGAAGACCTCAAACCTCAAGGGAAAGTGCGCCTCTCCTGAGATGGCCGATCTGAAAATATCAGCTCATTTTGGACTATACTTCCTACACACACGGCCTGCCTTTCTATCCAAGTGAGTGGCACTGAGTTGGCTTCGCTCACTGAGGAACTGAAGCCAACCTCAGAGCTTAAATGTGCCTCCAATGAGATTAGGGATCTGTTTTATGCCAGTTCCCTGGGTTCAGGTATCATCACTAATATCCCACCAATGTGCTTTTCATTTTCTTGAACCAGTTGTATTGACCAATAAGTGTTTGATATTGAAAAGAAAGTTAAAAGTCATTGATGTTGCAATGTTTCCAATACACAATAGACTCATTATTCATTAGTTATAAGATAATAAGAAGTAGTCACATGGGCAGATTTTACTCATTATGCAAAAATACAAGCAAAGTAAAAAAGAAACAGAAAAACAGATCATAACTCTAGGATTAGTTGAAAAAGAATAGTGTGTGCATAACAATTGCTAATTCGATCCTGTAGATGGCCTCCTTGTTCACTTTCAGACCCGCACTCCCAGCCTGGTCATAACTGGTCAGCTTAAAAAGATTAGAAATATATAAATGGATGTTTATGATTTACCAACAGTGGCCCTTATGCAAGAAAAATACGTTCATCTCTCTTTGAAGCGAGATAAATGCAAAGCATAATTTCTTTTAGTGTTATATTTGTGTTTTTTCTTTTTCTTTTTTTAGTTTTTTTAAAACTCACACTCAAGATTAGAGTGTAATTTTGAGTGATTGTTAAATTTTCCGTGCTCACATAAATGTTCTTGCAACAACTAACATTGTGGAAAATTGAAGCAGGAAAAATAAAAAAAAAAAAAAGAAAAAAGAAAAAAAAAAATAATAATTTATAAACTGACTGGCTTTGCTGGCCAGAGGAAACTCTCCAGGGGAAAAAGAATCAAGCATTTTGCTTCAGAAATAAGTTTTAGACAGACAATTGAAAAATAAGTTATTTCCTCAGTAGAAAACCATTTTTCCAACTTGCCAGATCTGCCATTTATGTAGCTGTGTACCAAGATGCAAGTGCACTAAGATGCTGTTATAAAACAAGAAAGAAATACCATAATAACAAAAGACAGACAGTCGGACAGACAGATAAACAGATAGACAGACAGACAGACTTTATTAATCCCATAACTGGGAAAGTATGAAGGCAGCAGCAGCAGCAGCACACCATGCAGTTAAAAAGGCAGAGCACAAGGATTGTACTACACACATTTAAAAGGAAATTGGAATTACCAGTAAAAAGAAATAGAACATTAAAGTTATAATTAAACCATGTTTGCAATACAGGATGGAATAAGGGAAGACACAAAAAGAATATCTATCAATAATAAATGCATAAGAGTGAATATATAAAGTGTAATCTGCAAAATAAGCTGAAGGTACAGAAAGGAAGTGGGATCAAGACAGAGAATTACTGTACAGAGAAATGAATGACAAGAAAAACAACACAAAGACTTATTCAGAACAGACACCACACTTGAATGACAATGAAAAAAATATTCCCTCTTGTTTGATCGAAAATATTTGTGGGTGAAGTGATTCCAGGCCTCTCTGGAACTGTTAGAAATATATTTTTAGTACATGTAATGGCAGACTATTCCATAGTTTCAACCCTTTGTAGAGTTTATTAGACCGTGACTGGGACACCACCAAAGCTTCTCCAAAAACCTACTTGAGTGGTAAGTCAAAAAGTCACAGAAATGGGTGTGTGACACAACGTGGGAGGCTAACCCTTGTGACAATGTCAGTTGCCTAAATCTGACTGTTGTGTGGCTCTGTGAAGGGTTCAAATACATCCTGTTGGGGCAACAAGGGGAACATACAAAACTCTTTTTCTCATACAAGTATGTTATCACTCTTCATCAGTGAAGGCGCATACCAGGTAATATCTAGTTGGTATTAGGTCAAAGAAGTATTCCAAATTCTGTATCCGTGCCTGTGCATGTGTGTTTTTGTGTGGATCAGAACAAGAAGTTTTTAATATGCACACTTTGCACTTGAACTTTCTGGAGGAATTTATGCTCTGTGCTCTGTCGTAATGACTTCTGGTAGGGTCATGATCAGCCATTCGACTCTGAGCTGGGGCTTACTCCTGCAAAGGTTAATCCTTGGTCAATCTCTGGCAGGAGTGTCTGTGTAATAAATAGATGGAGTATGATAAAGTCTCTGGTCATCAGGCTTGAGAGGAGAATGTGAGCAAAGCAGTAATCTCTCACACATTCCATTTCTAATAGGCCCACCTACAAAGACTTAGCTGCAGTTAATACACAGATGCTTGCTTTCAGCTCAAATTCTGTCTACTGGCATCAGTCACTCTTGGCTTTGGATATTCCCTGTTAAGACTCCCGGGCTTCCGGTGCTGCCAGTCAATATCTGGGACAAGACTGGCTTTTATTTGCCCAGCAAGGAAACTGAAAAAAAATAACACAAAGAAATGACCTCTACCAAAACCACCCTCTTTCAAAACACTTATGTATAATCTTCCAACCTCTGAAAAAATTATGTTACATCTGATATCAACCCGATATCTGATAGACTGAAAAAAAAGACATATTTTGGGACACCACACAGTGTAATCTGGATACGTTTTGAGTCCATAATGGCTCTCAGCCTTCAAACTGACCAATATAATGAACAACTACCTCTCTCAAACAGATTCGATCATCCTGATAGGGATGATTAATTGAAGGATGTCTGTAATGATAATAAATGTATTTTTTTGTTCAGTTTATTTAAAAGTATGGCAAGTGAGTGTTTTTACTCTTCCCTCACCTTACTCACATCCATTAGATTTCTACAGGTGATAAGAAAGTAGTATGCAGAGCCAGAGATGTCCTCAGTGTCCTCTTTGGAAGAATATTGTTTTAGGACAGCATTGGGAGTCGCAAGTAAGCAGGGCAGGTCAAGCATCTACTCCATCTCAATCCTCCCATCAACGCACCACCCTCTGTTGTGTCTCCCCCAGTTTCACCTCCACCCTACCAGATTTTGGCAAAAATAATCTTAGAGTCATCATCATGTAATACTTAAAAAATGTACTTAAATAGTATTACAGTTATCATTAAACTCATACTTAAATTGCGCCCCATGATACTTTATTTAAATCCGAGTGTAAAGTACTTTGAATATCACAGCACAAATGTTTGATATTATTATGTTCTCTGACCATGAAGTAATAAAGAAAATGTACAGTTGTCGGCATGCAAATTAATTTTCTCAATATGAATATGATAACTATGTCTTAACACTATTGTTTAGAATAATCTTTTTGTTATACTATTGCACATTTTAAATCTAGAATCAGTTTAGCAAATAACAAACCAAAGGAATGTCAACAGTAGGAAAATGTGTATTATGGTGTATAAAAAAAGGGGAATTGCAGTTTTGTGAACTGGATAAATGCCAAAGCAGAGTGGCTGCATTTACAGAACTGCATTAAGCTTCTGTTTGGTCCAGCATTCGGGACAGTGACGCTTTCTCATGTAAATATGAATGGGACTTAACAAGGGATATGATACTGTTGACAATCAAATAAATGCTGCTCTGTTAAACAGAAACAGCCACATGTATATGCAAAGTTTCAACTATTTCAATTCAACACATGCATATACACACAGAAAGAGAGAGAAAAGCAGTTTCAAAGAATATAGACCAATAGATTTGATGACTCACTTGTTACTATCCTTGTCACATACTGTCATGGTGTATCGCCCTCTCTCTCTTTTTCCCCTTGACAGTGGGTCAAGTTCTTCATGCATTCTCAACAAGGGTTTGGCTGGTACATGTGTGCCAACTGTATCTGAATGGTCCCATGAAAAGATTCAGCTCCTCACACTGACTGTATTAATCAAGCTGTATTAATGTCTGACCTATTTTAAACATGCGCACTCATTTCCACTATGCCTTTCTGGTGGTGCTTCTTTTGCAGAGACTGTGGGGGCTCCGGCAAACGTAAATCAGGTAAGATTCGAAATATGTTTTTCTTCTTTTTGTAGAATGTGAAAAAAACAGTTATTACATGGTATAACTATGTAGTACCAAATACCCCATGTTCTTTTTATTGTATGTTCTGTCTGTTTTAACATGTATCTGTTATGCGGTTAGATAGGACATATTGTTGAGGTAATGGTTATTTACAAATTACATCAGATTTCAGCAGCTGTTTGTGTCTAACTTTGCTCTGCTATGATTTGGTTAGTTTTCGGTGTGTGCATGCGTGTGTTAAAATAAATGCATAATTTGAAAGTTGAGCTGCTGCGGGCCTGGAGAAAGTTGTTTCTGTCAGCAGTTGTAGGTCGTTTTCCAGGACTCCTTATTTTTATAAAGTGCATTCCTTTGTCTCAAAATAAGCTGGTTTGACAAAAAACTGTCCCAGAGTATCAATTAGTGTCGTTTTAGCTCAAATTGTGTGCTTTTTTGTTTAGTTCATGAAACTGTTTTGTTGCTTAAACCTGATCAAGTATTTTTGTTTCCATCAATTATTGAAATCCAAATATTACTAAGTGGTACATAAAATCGGTTGACTCTCCTCCTAACAAGCATGAATCAAGGTAGCAATGGCTCAGCAGAAACCAATATCAACTACTTGAATGTATGATAGGCAGTGTTGGAACATGAAGGAACTAATAGAGAACTAATAGAGTTAATAGAGACTCCAGTTTGCGTAAGGCATTCGTCTCTTCTTTGCTTTGTACTGTGCCATCTGTTGATTTTGTAGTGTGCCGTGCTAGTTCAATCAGGTCACCTTAAAACCATAAAATATTCCATACCACGCGAGAGGGAGGCCAGACAGAGCCAGCATGTGGATCAAGGCGTAGGAGGAGGCAGGAAAAGTATGAGAGGGGTTCAGTGAACAGCTGTGCAAGTGCTGTATTTGTGTCTGTATGTGTTTGTGTGGTGTGTGGGTAGGGGCATTCATGCACTTTCATTCATGCAGTCATAGAATACCCTCATGCATTACCGCATTACACATTTGTACTGTAGTCATGCAAAGTTTCTTTAGTCATCGTTCTTTAGGCATTAGGCAATTGGCAGATCTATGTGACTCAACTTGGGGTTAAATTTCTTACAAAAGGATCTGCATAGATTTGCCACAAAACTTAATAAAAGCTCAATTTAATTTCATTTCGTGTTTTCCATGGTATTGAGGATTTATGTAATAGGCAACTCCAGTTAAACAGCAATATGCGTGTGTGTGTGGGTGAAGTTGCATGAATTCGTTTTATGAAAGATCTTAGACTGGTCTCCAGTTAAAATCAAATCTTCTGCCTGGAAAGTTAATCATAGTCATTATTGTTTGTGTACTTTCAGTTTGCAGATAAATTCAGAGATGGACACGCTCTATGGAATAAAGGAAAAAAATACTAGTTCTGATGATCTCAATGATTTATTCTCAGTCAAATGAGGGATATAGTTTTCCGAAGATACTCGTTGTTCACACTTGATCTGCAAGCCTTCACCTTTACAGCCTCTGTGTAAGCCACAACGGTTAACACGGATGAAAGATTGATTTTTCGCCTCTAAAACAGGGCTGAAGATAAAGCAAAGTGAGTTTGTGGTAAATTTGTGCTGTAGCTGCATCTTATGGTTTCCATAATTACATGGTGCTGGTGTCCTGCTGGAGTTTACTGAGCCCCTGCCCTAAACAGGAGAATGGTACCCTTTGCCACAAAACTCAGAGTGGTTTGAAGTTCAACAAGGGACTGTTTTTACCTGGCAAGCGGAGGAAATTGTACACTGTCTAAACAGCTGAGGTGAAGACACCCGATGATGGCCAATCACTGTCAGTCTCATCATAATGTCTTTTTTTATGATACTGTTTACGTCGTTGGTCACACCATCATGTTTCTCTCGCATTTCCTTTTTTTGAGCTACTCAAGATTTTTGGGCCAAAATAGTCTGGTCAAAAAAGCCCAATCTAAACAAAATGATTATAGCTAAACCTAAATCTTTGTCATTTTACCTGGTGAACAGCCGGGGTAGGCGGCTCGATTTCTCTTTCAGACTTATTAAAAGATAGGATTTAATGTGATCAGGATCGATGCTTTAAAATGTTCTTTATGATCAGAAATGCTTGCAACAATCATATTAATGTCCGATTAATCAGAGTGGCTTGCATAGAATAATGCAAAAAGACAGATATCCTCAATGTCTTGGGTGGTATACTAAAATGAGGGCAAAAAATGAAAATAAGATGTAATGATGATTTTTTATAAATAAATAAAGTGCAAAACAGAGATGAGCTTTGATTAGAATTCAGATTCAAGATGACCGAGACCAAAGTTTTAAAATGAACTTTATCTTTCTTTCTTTTTTTTTTGAAGATCCTGGTTAATATCTAGATTGTCAAGAACTCTATAGGTTTAAGATGTCCCTGTTACCAACTCATGATTGTAGCCAGGATGTATGAGACGGAGAGAGTGTGGGTTATGAAGTATGTGATTGGTGAAGCTGTCTAGTGGAATGCCACCCACTAACGTGCCTGAAAACAGCATTATTCTATCCCTGTTTTATCCTATTTCTGTTTGTGTTCATAATATATATACACACACACACACACACACACACACACACACACACACACACACACACACACACACACACACACACACACACACACACACACACACACACACATATTTATATATATATATATATAGATTTGTCCTTTGTCTATATAGCATACAGTTTGACTCAGTTGACTTTTATGACCAACTCTATTTTGGTGAAGTGGTGAAGTAAAGAAAAATAAAGGAAAAACAAAATATATGGACTAATAGATTAGGGTCATTGTAAATAAACATAAATCAACATTTACTACTCACTCGAATTTCCGAAGCTTTTGACCATTTTAGGGTATCGGGGAGTATCTGTGTTTAATGTGCAATTGAGGAAGTGAGATGTAGAGGACTTTGAGTAGGAGAAAAAAGCAACACAGTGCTCGGGGGTGTAGTGCATGTGAAAAGCAGATGGAGAGGAGGTTTACGTGGCAAGTGGAAACCATTTCAGTGTTGCACATAGACTTAGGGAGTGTGTTTATGTGTGCAGGCATGCTGGCTTTATTTGAGCAGCAGGTCCCTGTGGGCCTATGTTTGCGTGTGTGTCTGTGTGCATGAGGTTCTGTATTTGTTGATGTTTACATATTGTATGTGAGCTTGCATATATGTTCATGCATGCTTAGTTGTAGCAAAAGGGTTAACCAATGCATGAAAAAAAGGTTGGGTGGGTTGAAAGGGGCTTGTATTTGTTTGTGTTTTCAGATGGATTTTAAATTGGCTCAGGAAATCATTAAGGCAAATGAGTGCTTTCGAATCACTTTAACAACTGTACACTGTTTCAGCACTTTCTTTCTGTATGAATGGTGGGTCTTTTGGTAAATCACTTCCTTTCTACCCCTTTAGACAATGATGGATTTCACAGCAGCAGAAGACCAACTTTGGTGCAGCTAGATCAGGTTCAAATCCGATGTGTGCGATTTGTTACGAGATGCTTCTGCAGACAAGAAAATAGATATAAACTTCCATACACAAAGAAGATTGCCAGTCAGAGCAGCCCACTGAATGAAAATGTTGAGCCCCCCCCAGCACATTCAGTACACATTGCTCTGTTTCTGATAAGTGACCATTTATCACAGTGGAGTGCAACCTGGATATTGTCCCACTCTAGCATTACTTATAATTCTTGCTCAAAACAGAACCTGAAATGTATCTTTTGTTGATTTCAGCTGTCCAGAAATAAAGATTATGTTTTCCATGTGCACCACCACCTAGTCATAATGATCTTTATCATCTAGCAAGTTACTATGGCAGTGTTAGAAACAGTTTGAAGAATGATACAACATTTTGAGACTGTATTTTTTTTTGTAATGATCTACAGTAGTTGCATGATACATAGCAAAGTCAGTATATGCATTAATTGCTACATAAGATAAACACACGGAGCATGACAAGTACAATGACAATGCAATGTTTTTGCAAGTTTATTTAGGTGTTACTGAACACCTGATTGATTGAGCTGAACATGAACATGGACATGATCAAAATCCAATAATGTAATTGTAATTGCAGGAGCTGGCAATATTTTTACGATTCAAATTGTGCCACAAGTAGAAGCAAACAATAAGACGGGCAGCAAATAATAATCTCCAGATGCAAGGAAACTTGCAAGTTTGTTAAAGACTGCAAGAGAATCAAACTACTTTTATGTTTCTTTCAGACTAAGATGAAATGAAAATGCACAAATAATGGCCTTCTGCATGCATGCTTACACACGTGCTCACATGCATGTGTGTGTGCACACATGCACACGCACACACAATTCTCGGCAAGTAGTCAGGTAGCTCAGATTTTCCTTATGATAGGTCAACGGGACGATAAAGTTCATTCGCAAGGTCGCAATAGTCACAAATTAATTACATTATGATAAGCTAGATCTATTAAAGTAAAATTCAAATTTACACCAATACCTTGGTGATTAACAGTAATGGTATTCTAAATTGCCTGCACAAAAAATATTCTTGCCTGGAGTTTGTCTTTAATATACCCAAGAAATACCTGGGTAATACTGAATGTGTGCAACTCTTAACAACAGGGCTCACAATCAGCATCCAACCATTTGCCAAATGCATGGAAATATAAAGCGGCAGTTAGTACACACACATTTCCTTTATATATTTTTGAATTGTTTTCTTTAAAAGTAATACGAAAAAACGAACTCCACAGGCTGGGGAAGCATCTCACAGGCTTGGGGAAGCATCTCAAAGTATCCTCTCTATTGTAAAAATGACCTCTGCTATTCTTTGCTCTGGCTAATGAGCTGAACTTCCCTCTCTCATCATGGAGCTGTCATCATTAACATCAGTTTTCTCTCACTATTGCTGACATATGTGCCATGCACAGCTTAAACAATTCAAAAGTTGACCTTTTCTAACGCTCATAGAGGTGGAGAGAGTAACCCATCACGTCTGCCCATTTGGCAAGCTGGGGATATAGTCTATTCTAGATCAGCAACAAATTATTTCATGAGGATTATGATTTTATAGCCTTACCATTGACCATTTATGAGTCAGACTCCAGCTAGACAGAGCAATTTAGGGAGGCTTGATATTTTATTTATGTGCTGATGTGGGCATGAATAAGCCCATATACAGTATCATCAAGGGGCCATTATTTGTTTGGAGATATTTTGGTGAGAAATAGGAATGATAAAGTTTAGTCCCTGGCAAACAAACTAATAAATTCATCTCTCTGATCAAATTTGTGCGGTACTTTATTAAGTTTTTATTTTTTTACCATTTGTTTAGACCTAATATATTTACTGGACCTGCATATGAATCAGAGCCAATAAACATTTCAAAGCAGTTTTTTTACAGACTTAAGGAATTTTTCTCATTGAAAGATTATTTTAGGGGGAAAGTTTCTGGTCTATTTGTTTTTGGTCTACCCCTCTTCCTCAGGGCCACATACTGATTCAATGACATGAGTACATCTGTACAGCATTTAATAGCAGCCCTGTGTCCATTTCTAATCTATCTGCACATCTGCTGCTGATGAGCTAAACAAAGGCTATGCACATTGCCAAATTTTACTCCTCTTAAAATAATAATCCAGGGTTCATATAATGGCACGATGAATCGGATAAAATAATCTAAAAAATTTGACCAATAAAAAAACCTTGATGTAAAAAACCCTGAAACAAAAAGGTCTACTTCATAAATGGGCAGAATTGACTTCCTGGTTTTCTTCCTCTTTGCAATGAAGAATTTGCAAAGTTCTCAACTGTCATCATGGTTGGATGGAGCTAGCAATTGGTGAATGGGGGTGGGTTGGACAGGGCTGGGTCATGTGAGACTGAAAAGTTGGGAGCAGGAAACACATGTGTAAGTGTGAGTGATAAAAGATATAAACACAGAAAGTAGCTTATAGGACTCTGTTACAAACCCACAAGTAAACATTCTTTTCAAAAGCTATAAAAACTCAACATCTGCACCATATAATACAAATAGCACACCTGTTCCATAACACATTCTATTGGGAAATAACAATCACTTATACTGCTTGATTTTGTTTGATTAAATCTGGTTCGTGTTAAATTTACAAGGTTCTCTCCATTTTCTCTATCAGTGAACTGTTCAGCATCCCCCCCCCCCCCCCCCGCTTTCTTTTCTTCTATTCTATTCTAAAACCTGAAAAAACAAACACAATAACCAAACAGAACATGATCATTTCTTGACAAAGTTTAAATGCTTGCTTATTATCTCAGACTTTTCATCACTTGACACACCGCATGGTCAGTTTTGAAATACTTTCTATCCCTGCATTTCGCTTCATGTACTCATGTCTCAATTTATCATAAAAATTACACTCCTGATGTAGATTTGGCCTCATTTGAGAAGATTATGTTCAACACACATTTTTTCTTTCATTTTTAATTTGAAGGGTAGTACAACCTTTTTACCTACTTTTAGTTGTGGCCCTCAGTCAAATGGCAAGTTTAACTGACAGCAAAAAATAATTTATGATGCATCTCACAATAGATATCATCCTGATACAGTCGTGAGACTCAACAATACCGGAGCACTTGCAATGACTTGACACTGCATGCAGTCAGATTCCTACTTTTTTTTTCCCTCTATAGCCTTGGTTCTGTAGTATTTTATTTACAAGTAGTGAATTGGAAACATTAATGGAATGTATCTTTTTATATCAAGTCAAATTACTTTTGTCCGTATTACTTTGCAGTCAACATGTCACATTTGTTGAGCTCACACTTCAGTATTTGTGACCAATACTTACGGATGAGTGATTTTAAAAACATTTGACCGCAGCGGTTTTTGTAACTAATGTTACAGACATATGCTTGGATTGGTATTATACTTTGAAGCGTTTCAACTGTTTCTGAACATAACATTGTGGTTTTACAATTTCTTTTCGTTCAAATAAATGTCCACACATTGGGGGTGGGGGCGAGCATGAACGAATGAGGTGACGCTAATATCCACTTTAAACTTGGCATGATTACTTGAGTATTTTACAAAAGTCATGGTATGAGGATAATTTCAGCAAGTGAGATGACGCCGTGGTTGCCTTACCCCAAAAATACGAATAAATAAATAAAATAAATGGTGAATCACTAACCCACAAAATGGTTGTTTAAACTGTCTCAGACATTTCTGGGTGAAATAGATCTCTCTTGCAAGAGGCTGAATTGCATTAAAAAAAAAGAAGCTTTTTTATGGCCTGAAGACATTTGGTTTGGTATTCTGCTATTTCAACAGACTATAAAAGGACATTTTCTTATGGAAAGAGAGAAAACAAAAAAATTAAACAAAGCAAAACAAAAACAAATCAACACCAAGTTAATTAATGCTAGCATTAGTAGGACTTAGGATAACCTCTCTGTGTTCAAACTCAGAGGCTAGCAGAAACCACTGTGAATGTTTGAATAGAGTATGTTTGTATTCAGGCTGACACTTGTTAGATCTGCCTCATGTCATTCAGACACGCTTATTATGTAGATTTGTCATGATTAAACCGTGAGCTAGATTCAATTAATGTATCCTCACTTATGGAGAGAAATGGTGTCATTGTCTCACGCATTGAAATGTCTTAACAAATAACATACTTTTCTATCTTGAGAGAATTTTTCTCTGCTTACATTGAAATGATTGAGAAATGAATGTGAAAAGCATATTACTAAAAGCCCGAATTTTAACAAAAAACAAAAAACAGTCACTGCTGGTACTTACATAGTTAACCCAGTAAGGAGAAAGACAGGAAGATTTCCATTGGTCAGGCTGCATGCTGTAGTCATAGGTCTAGTGTTTCATAGGGATTGGGCCATCCCTCGGAGCACAGCTCCAGCCTCTTCATCTGGTTCTATTTAAGGCCTCTTGTGTCGAGTCTTATGATTGGCGTACACAACCCCCTACTCTTCCTCTAGCTCTAGCCCCGACTGAGGAGAAGACTTTTTAGCAGATGGTTTATTTTCCAAGGGAAACCATTTCTTACTCCCACTGTACTGTCCTGTCCTCAACTGGCTTCAGCTCATTTTGTTTCTCTTCTACAGCTTTTTCCAAATTTTTATCCGGCTCCCTTTCACACTGTGTTAATGTTTCTCCCCACTTCTACTGACCTGGTTTCCACATCTTTCAACAATGAGGATGAGGCCACTTCAGTAACGCAGAATGGATTTTACCTTTTGAACCCACACTTTTCGGAAGCAGGATCTTTTTCACCATTTTCAGTATCTCTGTTGCCCCTGATTTGGGGCTGGAGGGGGATGCATCTCTATGGCTAGACTCCCAGGAAGATGCGCTGAGCACTGTGAATATTGTTATTGGCTGAACTCAACAAACAAATTGGCCTATGGCACAACGGATGCCCAGCAGTCGTTCTCGGGGGACTATGGCTGGCAGCTGGCTGACAGCATGTTTTTTCCCATCAACCCCAGGTCTGGATACTTCGGACCCAATGCTCCTGGAACAGTATGTGGTGGTAGCAAATTATGAGAAACAAGAGCCTGCAGAAATCAGCCTTCAAGCGGGTGAAGTGGTCGATGTCATCGAAAAGAGCGAGAGTGGTGAGTGATCAAAACAAATGCATGGTAAAAATATATTTAGCTAGAATAAACAGCGTATCTGACTATGTATATTCATCCACACACACGCATCTACACAGTGAAAACACGAAACAGTATGTCATGTTTCTTCCAGTTTTCCTTTCTCAACCCTCTCACCTCCTTTGTCCACGGCTGGCTAGCTGTTTCTTAGCTCCATCTGGACGCTCATTTTGGCCTGTAGTCAGCCCTGTTTTTCCCACTGTTGGTTTAGGCTGGAGGCCAGATTGTTGCCTCCAGCAGGAGGAATCTCTTCCAGACTTGTATTAATTATTCCACCTCACTTTAGTGGAAAGCCAGCAAGACATGCCGGCTTTACAAATGCCAACTGCTAAGAATCC
Organism: Fistularia tabacaria; assembly: GCA_901007705.1. Classification (NCBI taxonomy): domain Eukaryota; kingdom Metazoa; phylum Chordata; class Actinopteri; order Syngnathiformes; family Fistulariidae; genus Fistularia; species Fistularia tabacaria. Next base: position 88,183 of record CAAKHD010004661.1, read on the forward strand.
TGAGTCAGCTGTTTAACCACTGGAAAAAAACACTTGTATACATGGCCAAGACTTCATTTTGGGGCATCTGCCATTCTCTTTGACAATACTGAATGTTTTAGTTAGTAGTCTGCTGACACAAAATTCAAATCTGAGAAATAGACAGTTTCCTAAAATTAAAGTCCTGTGTATTTGGTAAGCAGCATTAAAAAGGAGACTTTTTCAAGTTAATATATGTTACTAATCAATTCATATTTTGTAATGAAATGCAGACCAGACGATATTTGTGAATTTTAAGATATCACAACAATAGGAAGGATTGCTACAAGGTATTTTATGTGATTTTTGCTGTTAACAAATGTTTTAAGTAGCTTTAGAAGTAACTGTCAAAGATTGTTTCTCATATGGAGGGAAAGATTGACCAGAGAAGTATAGGCCCACTAACAGGTTTGACGTTTAGCTTTAATGGAGAGCTGAGACAGTAAAACAGTAATGGGACTCATGTGTTCTTCAGAGAAGGAGAGATGGAAGAGGAAATGGTGATCAGGAGGGCAATCGGACTTAGGTTTCATGATGGGTGTGTGTGAAATGCCATACTACTCTGTAGAGTGGGATCACTTTGAAGTGTCACATGTCCAGCCTTCGGGTTCATGTATTTGTTTTCATTCACTGCTCCAGTAGGATTTCAATCCAGTGGGGAGCTGCAGTAATGCAGATATTCTGACACCTTGAAGTCCATTTGGGGGCCTTTTATGTGTGCTTTCCAACAACACATGCAGCAACCCAAATTCCATGGGGCTGTGCTTTGTGAATGTCCACTATCTTTAGTATTTCAGCTGACCACCAGACATAGTTATAGTGAGTGAGCTGTGTGTTGATGACCCATGCAGAATATGAAACTCCAGGCTTTCAATGAACACATAATGGTGTTATTTGGACCTCTGTGTTAATTCAGGTAGCTGTCCATTTCAATGTATCATTTTTCTTTGTTTCAGCCCCCTCTCTGAAACATTCTAAATTGAAATGATACGAACATTCTGGGTTAAGTCGGATTTTCATGGAGCAAAACAGTAGCCTTTTGGCTTCTTAAATTCATCCTACAGCTTTTTGACATTTTTACGACATGCTAGCTTATGCCTTAACCGATATCTGAAGCAAATACAACCTCCCTACATCTTGCTATGGACATTTCCAGGAACACTGGATTTAAACCTGAAATCTCAACACCTCTTGCAATGGGAGTAGGCTAAAACTGCTCCATTTGGCTTGGTGACATCACTTTCAATCCTTTCGCCAATACTAACAAGGCCAGGTGTGTGCTAAAAAGATTTCAGAGCTCATTTGATTAAGCGTCCTTTCTTAAGAGGTATAACTGCACTCCCTTTAACATTTCTGACAGATCCATCTTTGAGCTAGAGGTCTTAAAAGGTATCCATTAGGTTTGCAAAAAAAACTAATGATTGATTTTTAATGACTTATGTCATTATATCCTTTGGAATTAATTTTGGGGGGAATCTTTTAGTGTGTTCTTCTTGTTTTGTGTAAAATATGTTGTATGTAGAACTGAGAGCAAAATACAGTAACTGTGACACTTACAAATGTGCACACTTCAGTTGCGTGTTACATTTGTCTTTCACAATAGTTCACCATACAGTAGAATTTGTCCACTGAAAATTATTGTACCATGGAGAATTTGTGCCTGCTGCCAGTGTAGTTATCAAGTTTTCCTTACCTTGGATTAGATAATATATGCCTTTGACAGGGCGATGAATCTAGGTCAGACCTATAAGCGAGCTCAGCTTTCTGCACTTTTCCAGTCTAGTGTCTCGAGCCAATGCAATATTTTCCACTGAAAAGGGTTGACGATACAATTTGAGCATGGCCCTTGCTTCTGTTGTTACTGTATGATAGTTTTTAATGACTGTTGTTTTTGTTTTTCATTGGAACATGTTTTTAATTAACAAAGAAGCCTGACAGCCGTTTTGTGCCCTTGAAAAGATCAAAATAAAAAAGTCTGGAAAAGTTACAAGTTACAACTTTCAATATCTGAGCTCTATGGAATGTCTTAAAAAGTAAATGGTTGGATATTAATTGGTTCTTTCCTCACCCCCTCTGCCTGATTACAGATGTTTTATTTGTCTGTTTTATGTGACTTTGCCAGGGGTAGTTGCTGGCTAGGGGAGGAGAGAGTAGTGCAGGATAAACTCGTGGAGAAATGGAAAAAGTTATTTCCTGCCAAACTTAGTGGTTCAGAGAGGTTGGTTCATTATAATGGCTTAATGGATCCTCCAGGATGCCTCCTCAGTTTACACTATATTGGATAGATGTTAAACAAAGCTAAACCTGTTTGGTCTCTTGAAATGCTCTTTATTCAATGCTTTAAAATATGTTCTATAATGGAATAGTATATGGAAATGTAAAAAAAAAATGCAGCCACCTCTGGAAATGTTGCACTTTATGCAGCCAGTTTGCTTACGCCTCAAGGGCACCACTAGACATGCTGTGCCCAGTCCTGTGTAGCAAATCTCTCCTTATGGACCGGTCAGTGTTTAACTTGCTTTCATTCCAAGTCTAGATCAGCCTTTGTGAATTACAAATGAGCTCCAGGAATGCCTGTCTGTTTCTGAGGGCCTGCTCTTCTTAAGACCCCCCTGGCATCACATATTGTATCACTGCTGCTCCACCCGCATTTGCCCCGTGCAGAAAAGTAAATTCAGTTATGAAGAACCTCAAGGCTCACTAAGCAGGGAAATAAGCACTTTTATTGCTTTTATAATCCACATCATACTAAACTAGAAGGTAACGGGAGTTGCACCTGCAGCTGATCGTTTTGTTTGCCTGAAAGCTCAAAAAACTGAAAGGAGTTTAATCAAAGGAAAAAAAACAAAACAAAACAACTAAAAACGCTGGTCTGGCATTCAGTATGGCATAATGTATATGCATGGTTTCTTTCTTCTCATGCTAACTTTATGTTTGGATTTAGAATAGTGACTTGAAGTTAAATATAATTTTCCTTTAAGACTCAGGGCATGCATAGAAATCATTTCAACCAAAGTGAAAATCTACTTAATATCAACTCAACAAGATGATGAAAGAATGTCATTTGAAGTATTTTTTTCCACAAAACATAAAACCTGATAGAAATTCTTGTAATTCAGCAGGAAAAAAAAGGCGTCTTCTTGTCATGCCAGTGAAGTATGGCCAGTTGTCACACCTGATAAAGTAACCATAAAAAACATTCCTCAATACTGCTCACCTCACCTCATTCACATTCATGAAAGCACCGTTTGAAGGCGGATTGACGGGATGTCATTTGGAAAAGTGTTTTTTAGCACGAATATGAATCCCGGTAGCTGCATGTTTTTATCGCAGATATCATGTGATGTAGGTAAGAAGACTGAACTATGTGCACTTCCAAGTCCAAGTGGATATTTCTGCTTCATAAGAAGTGTAAATGGGTTGTTTTCAGGTCAAGTTATCATGTCGAGTCATTTGTTAAGTTTATTTTCTTTTTAAACAGTTTTAAGTTTTAAATGTAGACCCCAGTTCACTTTAGTTGATTGTTAGGTGGTAACAACAGGATTTTCTTATGGAGCTCCAACAGTAATTTGTGGGACTAAGAAACTTTACCCAAAAATCTATGTATGGGGCTGAGCACGGAATCTATATCGGGAGAAAAAACTATTTGGAATTCTACAGTATTGAAAATATCTGCTTATTTTTTTGTTAACTATGAGAAGTGGTTGAGTCCCGCAGTGGAGTAGAAGGCCAGGGATCTCAAATATTACCAGATGAATTGTGATAATATTTTGACAGCAACAAATTGACAATTGCAGCTGCTACTAAGACTTACTCACAATAGTCAAGTGAGAAATGGTAATTCAGCCCTCTGATACGTTTGAGGAATGACTTCAAGTCCAAAGTCTCCACTTGAGTCCCAAATTTATAACTTTATTTTCTAAAATGGCATTTGCAGTTCCAGCAATGTTTTTTGTTTAACATTTAAACAACACTAAAATTCTTGTCTATAAACCACTTAAGATGTGATATAGATAGCTTTCCAAGCTTTCTCAAGCAAAAGTTGCAGCAACAGCTGGAAGACACATTATCCTCTCATTGTAGTTGGAATACCCTATACGTCATTTTTTTTAGCACCAGAAGTTTCAGTGGCCATTTAAAGAAGTTTTTTTTTAATTTCTAGCGATGGAAGCTTACAAGTGGGACATTTTAACCTTTGCCACAAAATTGCACTCAATGCTAGAGCAAAGATGTATCGGCAGAAGAGATGATGAATTGAAGCCAGGATTGATCATTATACTATATACAACACATGTAGTCATAAATGTTAAGTAGAGATATTAACTATTGCAGTTAAATAGCTGCCCCTACCTCACCCAAGAATTGACCATTGAATAAACCCATGCTTTAAGGGGGTGGGCTTCATACACTCAAGGGTTGCTGTGTCTCCAAATCAGTGGGGCCTAGAGTGCATACAAGCTGTGGGCTATAGCTTCTTTTTACACCATCAGACTATCCTTTCAGAGGCTGGGAGGGAAAGAAGGTAGTTCCTTAGGTCAACATTAGCTCTTGAAAGTCGTTTTGTGTCGTTTTCACTTCCCCCCTTGTGCCAGAGGCGCCCAGGTAATTGAAACCCAGTGTTTTATGAAAACTAGAAGTGTGTGTATTGGGCTGATAGCTTCCCCTTGTGCATTGATACTGGATCTACTGTTAATAAATACAGAAGCTGGAAATGAATGAGGTTTTCTCCTGCTCTACTCAACAGTGGTGTCAGATATCTGCAGGACTGCTGAGCCAATGCATTCCTCATCATTTCAGGTCTTGAAAAAAAAATACCTCCTCTTGCTGAATCTGTGGTTTTCATATTAATGCAAGATGTGTAGTACATCTATTGTCTTCTGCCCTTTAAGCAGAAAACAGAGTTAAAAAGGTTTTATGAGGGGACTTAGTTTTTGATTGCAGTGTCAAAACGGTTACTTATGTCATTGCTATGCATCGGACTTGAGCGATGCCGATGATAGTTTGTTTTACAGGTCAGCCAATCACATTGAGAAAATGGAGGAAAAAAAAAGATAAATTTAGTTTCTTGTTGCAGATGAGAGTCTGTTGTTGATTACTATGAAAATGAAGAACGGATCTTAAAGCTGATAGAGTTTCCAGATGGTTGGTACTGTACAACAGCTCAGACATTTTGCTTGCTCCTTTGAGCGTTATCGCTGAATCTTTCCTTGCTGGAGGAGAATGAATGTTGAATGAGACTATGAGGTCAGCTACATCCGAAATGTGGTTCACAATCCTACCTCTCCTTTCATAAATATCTATATCTATATCTATATCTATATCTATATCTATATCTATATCTATATCTATATCTATATCTATATCTATATCTATATCTATATCTATATCTATATCAGCTGCTGCAAAACCTTTAACATGCACAGGCAACAGCAATTTCTCTCTTGCATACATTATACGAATATGCAATGCTCTTTGTTTTTGGAATCAAATGTCTGAAGATTTCAGTCATCCGGAGTCATAGTTACCCAAGAAAACTTTAACCAGAGCTATCTAGTATAAAGACAATTATAAAGCACAGGAATTGAAAGTTGAAAATAGTTGAAAATATCTCATCTGACATCACCTAAATGACATGACCTAAAAAAAAATCATGGTATCAGACATTGGACATAGGCTGTGACATTAGACTGATATGTCACAGCCTCAGAAACGCAGGGCTTCAATGACAAAGTCAAGAAAACTGACTGCTTGATTTCAATTTTCAAAGTCATTAAAACAGAGAAGCTGCAATGGCAACCAAATTTAAACATCAACAACATCAAAAGCAACTAAAATTGGTTGATGATAGACCCAACTGATGATTAAAAATGCACACCATAAAAATAATTTAAGCTTTATTGATTGCTTTACTGATGATGACCATACTGCAATAGTCATAACATTGAAGAACGTCTTAAAAATGACATTTCTGGTCAGTGATGGGCTTTGTTTTTTACTCTATGTGGTTTAGTTTCTGCTGTCATTTTCAAGCTACTTCCAAAGCAGGGAAACATAAAGAGAGACAGGTTGAGATAGACTCATGAAAACATATTAAAATTATAGAAAAACACAGATAAAGACTGAAATTAAAACGGACTCTGTACTGTGAGAGCCGAGACAGCTGGGAGATCAAAAAGCAGCAACATGCACAGTTGCGTCCTTTGACAAAGTCACACACAACTAGATGCACTGATTTACCAAGATGTGCACTTCCTTTGCCTTTGTTTGTGCCTCATATTTCCATGCCTCCCCAAAACAGCAGTGATGTTAATTTCAGATCTTTTCACTATGGAAAATATAAACAGTTCAGTATCTTAAAATTCAGGTAGAAATAAATATGGAAATGTGCCGGATGGGTTTTTATTTTTAAAATCATAAAAATCAATTTAACTTCCATAATTATGTAATGAGATGATTGAGAGAGGCCATATTCTCCAGATATTTCTAAAGATAGTTTTGGGTATATTTTGTCCATATGTGTATACCGACTCTAGAACTGACCTAATGTAATATGGGATTATTGGCAACATGTGAATGAATTAATGTTATGAAAACTTGAAGCATCATATTTAATATTTTTCACCTATATATGTACAATTTGTTTGACGTAAACCTGCAATAGTCAGAAAATCAGCATGCTGTTAATAAATGTTTATTGTATGATTTTATGTCTTTCCAGTGAATTTGCCTAATGATTCGCCATTTGATAGGATGATTAAAAACAGTGTACATTTAGTTATGCTTTATTTATTATTTATTATTATTTGTACTAATATTGAGTTGAGTTCCTTTTTTTCTGAATATGGTAAGTGGCTTAAGAAATTTAAAATGGCATTACCCAGATTAACCAGTAAATCACCCTAGAGTCCCCACACTCTGCTTCCGCATAGCATGGCGTGTCAGACGGATTGAGGAGGTCTTTGAAATATTCCCCCCACCAACCCAAAACATCCTGAGTTGAAGTTAGCAGCACCCCATCTTCACTACACATAATGTTCACTTCTTCCTCCCGCATTGCTGGGCCAGGGACTAGAATCTCCTCAAAGCTGTTTGGAAGTCATTCTACATTGCCAAAGTAACCACTGGAGCTGCAGTCCGCTTGACCTTTCGGTTCCTGTCAGCTGCCTCAGGAGGCCAAAAAGGGTCAATAGGACTCCATCCTCAGCTTGACAGCATCCCTCTCCACTGGTGTCCACCAACGCGTCAGTCGGTTACCGCCTAAACAGGCACCAGCCATCTTACAACCGCAGCTCCGGTCTGCTGCCTCAACAATGGAGGCACGGAACATGGCCAACTCAGCCTCATGTCCTCATGTCCTTTGCCTCCCACGGGACTAATCAAAGTTCTGACAGAGGTGGTAATTGAGGCCTTTTCTCACAAAACCGCTCTCTGTCTGGTCCCTCACCGAGGACCTGTTTACCTTGGGTGACCCTATCAAGGGTATAAAGGTACTGACAACTGAGCATCTAGGATCACTGGAACATGCAAACTCCTTCACCATGGTAAAGTGGCAGTTTGAGGAGGTGTTGAGATATATCTCATGTGCATATTCAGGTGGCAGTAATGTGTATTGTTATTCTCTGTGTCAAAACAAATCCATCGTATGATACAAATACAGCTGAATTCTACATTTATACATAAACAGTCACATACTTTCATAGCATGAATTAAGCTCCTTAATTGTTACATCCAACAAAAATCGCTGCACAGGCCCTTTCACAACTCTATTTTGTAAGATTATTGTTTCTGAATTCTGTAGACATCATTTTGTTTTGGTCTGATTTATTGACTTAGGGTTTTGTTTTAGCCACAGCTCTTAAGTAAAGACCGAGAACATTACATGGCTTATTACATCCTTGAGCCCCAGCCAGCATGGTGTTCCAAGCCAGACACTTACAGCAGAGGTATTCTCCGGGCTGGACCCACCCTAGCTCTACGCAGAATAGCTCTACTGTACAGCTGATGTTTTTTTGTGCAGCGTAGAGAGGTCATCAGTTGAACAAATAATCCTTCAGATGATTCACATAGATAGATGTATAAGTGAAATGGTCATTGCTCTCTCTGAAAGAGACATACGTGTCAGAAGGATATCTGTAATTCTCCTAGCTTCATTTAAGAATAAAAAAATTGTCATTGCTAGTCTTGTCACTTAATCATCAGGCTCTGAAAACATAAATTACAATACAAGAGTTGGGGAAACTGCAAAAAAATCCTCAGGGCATCCTTGGAGAACGGGATAGAAGGCCGAAGGTGATAAAGAGGCTGTGATTGAACAGATTTACTGACAAGTAAAGTAAATTCAGCTTGAGTGCGTGAAGAAAACCCAACATGAAACATAAATAAATATCCTTATTTTACACATTTACATATTTTTTAGCAATAGTTTTTCCTCTTTTTTTCATTTGAGACATGATTTGCTTTAAATGCAAATTATATTCATTTTCACCTGATGTTTCAATCTTTAAGCATGGTATTTGCCCACCTGGCTGGTTAGTTTACAAGAAAGACTCATTAAAACGGCTGTAATAACTCAGCTGAGGTAACCACACTCTGGCTGGTGGAAAGGGTGCTCCATTCACTTCTGCTAATGTGATCCGTCTCCCCTTCAAAAAGAGGTTGGCCAGATGATCCTCTTCGTTTACTGACAGTCCAATTGATATCGTATTTAGAAAGTTGTTTAAAAACATTTCTAGTCATTACAAATCTTTTTTTCAAAACTTTCTCCCTCCCCTTCCCTTATTCTTTTCACTTTTTACATTCTCTTTTTATTATTGTATCTATACATCTGAGTCTCCCTGTGGTGTGCAACAAAATCCCCGAAAGATATATTATGTCTTGGGCTAGATGTATACTTCAGGTTTGGGCAAGCTGCAAAGGTGTGATGGAACTTTTTCATACCCTTCATGGGTTCTCCTGACAGATGTCAGCCATATAAATAAATAACATGTGTGGAGTAGCACATCTAAAATGGGTTTTGTGCCAGTTTTTTTCACTTTGACCTCCCACTGAGAGCTGACACTACAGTGTGTGTCTCTGGACTTATGATAAGCACACAGCTGGGGAAGTTATCATTAAGCAATTGTTGGGGGACTGTCGTAGTACTTGAATTAGATTAGTCAAACCATCTGCAATGTTGTAAGTTGATCTTTTGGCCGGGATTTGTGCATTATCAATTTTCCTTCTGAGATCTTGACTGATATCAAGAAACAACAAGGAACAAGAGAGAGATTTTACTGTATCTCCCTCTTGATAGGGAATTCGATGGAGCTGATTTTTATTTCATGGTCTTGCACAGGCTGGTGGTTTGTCAGCACAGCAGAGGAGCAGGGGTGGGTTCCTGCAACCTATCTTAACTCCCACAGTGGTACCCGGGATGATTTGGAGCTGGGAGCCTCAAAAACTGGGGAAGGTAAGTCTCTGCCCACCCACAGAAGTGCACACAAACAAACTTAAGACCCGTACACCGTTGCCACCTCAGCCTTCAATCTTTACCCTTTGATCCTCGACAAAATGGAGCAAACTCACCCCTGCCTGACCACCACCGACAGACTGCAACAGCTAATCCTTTGCTGTTATGCACAACTTTCCCTGTCTGCCTGCCATCATAAGCAGGCTTGAACAGAGTACAGATTCAGTGCTGGATAAATAGCAAGGACAAGTTCCAGGTGAGACCAGACCACAACCGAGAGCTGCGCTGCTGATGTGTTGTACAGTATTACATTGTGCAGCGGAGATGCAATGCCTTATTACATGATATGACCTCCATGGATGAAAGAGGCATGTGTTCCATAATTGGAAAGGAATACGCATGAATGTTAGAAATCCAATGCTTATCATTTTGATTTGCTGACAAGTTACAACACAAAACCTGACATATGTTAGTTTAGCCCATGAGCGAGATCCAGCATTCTGATAACTGACCCAATGAAGTCAATGAAGTTACTCTTTATATGCGTAGTCAGTTGCAGAAATTACATGATACCCATAATACTTCTCTCTATCAGTCCTTTGGTCTCGAACAGTCTTTACCATTGCATAGTCATTCAAAGACCAACTAATTTGTAGGACATTGGATATACGTGAACAAAAACAAAAACATGGATGTCATGTGATATAAAAATATCAAAATATCAAAATACCAGAATACCACCAACAGCTGAGGGTAGACAAATGCATCACTTAGTCCATGTTACCACAATTTCCATGATATCCCATTGGCAAAGTATCATTGAAATTATCGATTAAATCTTGTTGAATGTGGTACCCACTCACCAAAAGAGCTCTGTGGATTTCACAGACACACCCTGGAACAGGAAACCAATGAAGTGGTCAGTCATCTATAGCATCTACCAGATGCTCAATAGAGGACATGTCAAGTAAAAAAGGATAAATAGGACATTTTTTTTAATTTTTATATCGCCTTTGAACACACACAGCAACAATCTACCTCCCATCAAAGATACATACAATTCAAAGCAGTGGAAACATTTGCCAATCTATAGTATACATCCAACTTAGACTAAGAAAGAAGGAAAGATTGAGAGTCAGGCAAAATGCAGAAGAACACACAAATAGATAGAAAAAAAGATGAAAATTTTTTTATTCAGGAAATATATTTTTCTTTAAATCCAGCAATTTGGCAGATCCTATAAACTGGAAATTTATTCTAAAGTTCACTAGCCACAACTGCAAAACCACAGCCGCTTGTTAGTAATATGATCTTGGGAACAAGTAAAGACAGTGATCAAAAGAACATAGATTTTCACAGCTAATTTTGAACATGTTGTACTCAGATTTCATTAAACTGTCTTCGCAACTCAGCAGCATGATCCGAATCATTGTCCTGAAAGTGACATCACAATGACAAGCAAAAGGACACAATGTCCTTTTAGCATTTATTTTCCCTTGAATAATCTTCAGCTGTGTCTGATATCCCCGACACCACAGGTTGACAATTTTTACACAATCCCATATGTGCTTCCTACAATCTGCATAAGAGAGAGGATACAAAAAACAAAAATGCAACCGGCAAATCTCAGCTCAGTAATCAGTGACTCCTCATCATAGTGTGTGAGTGTAGATTCAGGGGAGCAGCAATGATATGTTCAGCCTAGTGTCTGATGAGCCAACAATCTTTCCTTGTGTCGATTGCTAAGCAGATTTGGGTAAACACTTCACAAAGAAATGGCCCAGAAAACAACAATCTACAATCGACTCAGACAATCACAAACAGGAGAGATACTCATCTTATCGACCAATGCTAAATTATACGTTCTGTGGAAATCCTTTCACAAGCATGTTCCATTTGAGCAAGCTATATTTTTTTCCTATTCAAAATTATACAGAGGGCTGCCGCCGAAATGAGCACACAGAACAAATATATGATGTATGACTGAACAAATTAGAAAAAAGGGTCTGTTATTATTTTGTTCAGTGTCCAGTTCTTCATTAATGCCACAGCGGGGGACATGCTGAAATATCAAATTAAAACATCATTGTCTACATTCCAACTTGTTAATGGATTTGCGAGAAGTTTCAACTATCAAAATGCACAAACTGATTGCATTTTCCTAGGACTGTGTTATTTGGCATACCTCATCATTGTCTGTTTAAGTTATTAATTTCAAATTAATTTTCAGCAGATGTCTTTTCCTATGTTTGGAAGTTATAAAAAACGCCCCCTTTTGTATATTTGGCAGAATTAATCTCTCCACTTTCTTTTTTTAAATCTAAATGTGTTCAAAAATATTGGCCTTTTGAGGCGAATAACTCGAACCGATGACTCTCTCAGCTGCCCTCATAATTGAATGCTATTCCTGCAGCAGCAATATGTGTCCCAGATGCTCTAACATGACAGGATGGGGAAACCATGCTAACAACAACCTAATTAAAAGCCACAGAAAAGATGGCTGGGTTTAACACTTCCTCTTTAACCTTCACTCCTCAGTCCACCCATCCATCCACTTTTAACTGTCAACCTTGTTTTGCCTTGTGATCTTTTTTCATATCTTCCATGTAGCTAATAATCACATATTTTTTTGTTGGATTCACTTCATTTATGTGTTGTGCGCATTTGTTTAACATTTGTGCTTGCACTTGCGCATGTTACCTATGTTTGTTTATTGTTGTGTGGTCACCATGTGTGTCTGTCAGTTACTAAGCGACATAAGGCCCATCTGAAGAGGCTGGACCGGAGATGGACATTGGGGGGTGTCATCAGCAGGCAGCAGAGCCGAGGTGAACAGAGACAGATGCTGCATCAACACCCTCCCATCTTGTCTTTGTTTTTGTTCTCCTCACACTGTCTTATTTTTGTCTCTTTTAGTCGTCTGCCTTTGTCATCTGTTCAATCTTGCATCCTCTGCTATCCTCCAGTTTTTATCATGAACCACCATTCATAATAACTAACCACTAACAGACATTCGTATGAAATTAGCCTGAAAAACAAAGTCAATATTCTAGAATCAGCACATATCAATTGTAAACTTGAATTATGTAATAAAGTTTCTACATGTAAATGTTTTTGTGGTAATTAAACACTGCACCAAAACCAGTACACTCAGAATCATAGAAAAAGAAAAAAAGAAAAACGTAATCAAAAACAAATTGCATAATAGAAAGTGGAATGCCTTGTGCTGCATTTTAGAGCCTTATTCTGCTTTTTTATGAGCATATGAAGCTTGTGTATATTGTCCTAATGACTAGGTGTTTCACCAACATTTGCTGAAACAAACATGTATCTTGCTGTTGTGCATGATAGAAAGAGTTGTATTAATTTCTCCCTTACCTTGCATGAAAATTACAATCTCAAACACAAGCTTGCACATGTTCCTCTTACCAAGGCCAAGGAGATTTTTAACAGGAGATGCATTTGGATTTCTGTCAGGAGTGAGGATAGGCTATTGAGTTCAGCCCAACGTTTGTGCTTGGCAGTGGTTTCTAGAAATTTTGAATGCTGCTCTCTGGAGTGGAGAGAGAGTTGTTTCCACCCCTTAGACTGAAATCCTGCTTTGTGTTTAAAAAAAAAAAGCATTTTGCTGACTCCACTAGAAGAATTTATAACACTGATGCAGGCGATGCATGTTGTGGTTAACATAACATCTGATTCAGAGTTTCCCTTCCATGCACTGGTGGGTATTGTTTGAGAGACTTTGGTAAGAGGAAAAAGTTTCTGCCAGCTCACAGACAAAAGTGGCCAGCAGAGCCAGGCAATTGAAAAACAAAGTATATAGAAATATTCTTTACCTGTAGATTTGTAAGTGAGGGAAATCAATAACCTGACTAGGTCAGAGGGCAGGGAGAAGAAATATGGCATTATTTTTAGCCAGAATGTTGATGCCTGTGTATCAGGAGGAAAACATACAAAATGTTGTCTCCTTTTCTCTTTTGTACACAACTCTTGTGCTTGTTCTGTCTGTGTTTAGACAGGAATTGCCATAATGACAGGAAATTATGTCTTTGCTATGGCCGTTGGCCTTGTGGGAATGCATAAATCAGCATGGAGCCTCTGTTGGCTATTACGCACAGAGTTAGGAGATGCTCACTGTCAAGGCCAAGGACAAAGTGAGGGAAACAAGCTTGCCCCAGGTGCAGAAGCCAATTCCTTTGGTAAATACCAGGAGTTAAGACTAGCGGATATTATAGGGCACTATAATATATTTTGAGGAAAACATTTCTTCATGTCTTATTTTGATGCATGAATCATTGAGTGATATAATCTAATACTGTTTATAATTGCTGTCCGTGGTATTGATTTTGATACAATCTGCAAAATGGATGATGCCAATCACACTTCCTATGTGATGTGGGAGAAATAAAAATCTCTCTGTGTAACAACTATAATAAAAACGGAATTTTTCAAAATGCAGAGTATAGTGAAAAAATTCCTAACACATCTGGGGTCCAAGCCAGAAGTTAAAAGTTAAAGCTCATCTCCTATTTTTAACATTAGGATACAAATTGTGAATGTAAATGACCGAGTTGGATGATAGTCAATATTAATATATTACCTTTTGACTGAATGATGCTCTTTTCATAATGATTGTTTCAACATACAGTCATTTGATAATGCAAAACAAACAACTGATTCTCTTGAAATTCAGAAGAATTTGTTTTCAGAGATTTTGCAATGCTTGATTTGTTTCTTTGTTCTGCTCTGGTTCTGGCAGAAGAGAAGTACGTCACTGTGCAGCCATACTCTAGTCAAGGCAAGGATGAAATAGCTTTTGAGAAAGGAGTCATTGTGGATGTGATTCAGAAGAACCTGGAAGGCTGGTGGTTTATCAGGTAAACCTCAAAACACAAACAAGTTTTTGGAAAAGACATGTTTGACTGTTCTCAAAGTCATGTTTTCTGCTTCAACTAACTTAAAAGGTACCAGGATAAGGAGGGCTGGGCTCCAGCCTCTTACCTAAAGAAGGTAAAAGATGACCTCTCTCCCAGAAAAAAGCCAGTGACAGGTCCAGTGGAGATCATCGGAAACATCATGGAGATCAGTAATCTGCTCAATAAGAAAGCCCAGAGTGAGAAAGATGTGCAGACTGAAGGGGTCTCAGACAGCCCCCAGGTGGCCAGGAGGGAGATCAGTCTGCCTATCCCATGCTCTGAGTCTAGCCCGGTTAACAGTCCTACCAATGGAAAAAGCAAAGCAGAGCCTGCTTCACCAGCTGTAGCACGTATTGCCCCTCATCGGGTGGAAATTGGTCAGTTGCATCAGTGTGACTGGTTGAATATTCTGTAACTTTTTCTAACAATATATACTTATTTTCAATTTTAAACTGAACGGTGTGTTTTGTATCATTCCTTACTTTGTTGGTAATATATCTTTTTTCTCCAATTGTGTTACAGGTTCCCCAGTTCTTAGACAAAAACCTCCTCCTCGAAGAGATGCAACCCTGGTATGTTTTACTTTTTTTTTTTTTTCAAATTTTCGGCCCAATCAATAAACCTTTCAGTTACTTAGATGTTTTTCTTTTCTTTTCTATCGACGAGCCTTGAAAAGATAGATTTATTAGAACCTTCGTGTAGCCGGCATTGAGCATCCTTATTTATTTTTTGAGCCAGGTTTATTTTTTTTCCTCATCGTGAAGGTCTCTCATGTACAACTAGAATAACTCATACTTAATTTCTACACAGGGATTCCAGTTGCCCTCCCCACCAGAGCCCCCCACGGTTGAAGCAGAGTATTACACCATCGCAGATTTCCAGTCCTGTATATCTGATGGTATAAGTTTCAATGGAGGTCAGAAAGCAGAGGTGAGATATTCAATTTTGTTGCAAACTTCAAGAACTCAAATAAATGTATTCAATATTGAGGAGAAATACTGATTATTGGTTGGTTTTACTTAAATAATGCATTTTTTAATAAGACAGGTACCGTGTTAACTTCTTTAAAACACATGTCAATATTTTGCTGTTAAATAATAAACTCAATTTGATGTTTTGCACATTTCCTTTAGGTCATTGAGAAAAATTCCGGTGGTTGGTGGTATGTCCAGATAGGAGAACGGGAGGG
Organism: Fistularia tabacaria; assembly: GCA_901007705.1. NCBI lineage: Eukaryota > Metazoa > Chordata > Actinopteri > Syngnathiformes > Fistulariidae > Fistularia > Fistularia tabacaria. Next base: position 103,754 of record CAAKHD010004661.1, read on the forward strand.
CTGGGCTCCCTGCTCCTACATTGATAAACGCAAAAAGCCCAACCTAAATCGTCGAACTAGCACTCTATGCCGCCCAAAAGTTCCACCCCCTGCCCCACCAGTCAAAAAACAGGACTCAGTTGACACTGCTCCTCCTAGCAGCCCTGGGTCTGAGGCTCCAGAGTCCCCTGTGTCTCCTAGTAGGCCTGTATATGAAGAGCCAGAATATGATGTTCCTGCCATTGGTGATCTGGATCTGGAGTCCGAATTTGAGTTTTTGAGAGGTGAAGCTTCCTTGGTGGATGGAAAGAATGAGGACACCTCTTCAGAGAGGGGATCCCACCTCTCCTCTAAGCCCTCGCCAGCATCATCACTCCACAGTGCCTCCTTCAGGATGGCTGAATCATTTGAAGATGCTCATGAAGCAGAGGTGGATGTAGAGGCTGAGGAAGAATGTATCTATGAAAATGATGGGTTCCGGCCCTTCAGAGAGACCCCAGAGAGGCAGTGCAGCAGGGACTCAAATTCCTCTAAGACAAATGTGTCGTCAGAAACTGCCAAGGTTGTTAATCTAAGCACAAAATCAGGGGGCTGGAGATCTGGAAGTAACAAACTCAAGATTGACTTAAATGGGAGCCCACTTTCAGCCAGAGCAGAGGAGATGTCCAGTCCTAAATCTGTTTCCAGTGAGTCCACCCCAGATCTTTCCAGATCTAAGAAAGACCAAGAGGAAAACAAAGCAACCCCTTCCATCAAGTCTTCCTCTAAACTAAAGCCAGTGGTGAGGCCTAAACCACAGCTGACTAAAGCATCTAGTGCTGAGAAGATGGACATCAGCACCTTGAGAAGACAATTGCGGCCCACAGGGCAGCTGAAGAATGGCAGTAAAACCAAAGGTGAGGACTCTGAGACAGCCTCCGTAATCTCCTCTGAGGACTCCTTCTCTTCTCAGAGCACATCATCAGATTTCTCGTCCATCTACTCTAAAGGCAGCCGAGGAGACTCAGACCTTGAAGGCTGTATCATTTATCGCACCACAGATCCCTATGAGAAAGTTCAAGAGTCAGAACTCAGCTTCCCTGCTGGAGTGGAGGTGGAGGTTCTAGAGAAACAAGAAAGCGGCTGGTGGTATATTCGTTGGGATGATGCAGAAGGTTGGGCCCCAACTTATTATTTGGAGCCTGTTAGACAACAAGATGACACTGCAGGATCTGAATCTGATGGTACTCCTACAAAACCTGGAAGCCTTAGCAAGTCCAACAGTCTGGAGAAGAATGAACAGAGAGTGCAGGCAATGAACAACATCAACCAAAACCTAAAGAAGATTACCCCGCCCATCCCTTCGAAACCACCAGGCGGTTTCTCGAAACCCACTAGCTTGTTTGGGTCACGGAAACAGAATAGCACCAAACAGCAGCAGGTTGTCAGACCTCAGTCTGTGTTCATATCAGCACCTATCAGGGATGGTTCAAGCCCTGCTGGCTCTCTCAGGAGAAATGAATCCCTAAACTCCACCGACCACCCTCGTGCGAGCCCCACGGTGCGTCGCAATGCCTCTTTTGGCACAGCACCCCGCAGTCTGGCTCCAAATAACATCACACTGCCCAGCCGGAATAGACCTGGTACAGGTAGCTCCGAGTTTCTTGGCTTCAGTCCTCAGAAGAATGCCATCTCCATATCCAACATGAAGCCTAAGCCCCACATCATCCATAACAACCTCAGAGAGGTGTATGTGTCCATAGCAGATTACCATGGTGATGAGGAGACCATGGGTTTTCCAGAGGGGACAAGTCTGGAGGTGCTTGAAAGAAACCCAAACGGCTGGTGGTACTGCAAGATATTGGACAATGGTAGACCAAGGAAAGGGTGGGTTCCTTCAAATTACCTCGAGAAAAAGCACTAGCACTCATGTGTGGAGGTGGCAGAACTCTGAACATGTGTGTAAAGACTACTTATAGAGACACATATATTTTGTGAAATGGGCTAACCCCAAGAAGACAGCATTTTAAAGTTGCCTGGTACCTTTGCCAAAAATGGGAGGCCAAATCAGGTTCTGATGAAACAAGATATCTGGTATATAGAGTGTAGAGGATTGATGGTTGATGTTGCATCAATAGCGGTGTGTAAGGACTTTGTGACAAAGTCAGAGAGAAAACCTGAAAGTCGAAGAAGGATTTAATGCTATTCTTCAGTGATTCCCTTTAACTTGAAATGTCAATTCACCCCTTAATTTTTTTTTTTTATTTGTGTAATTTTGTAAAAACTTTCAAGCATTTAAGCTGCATGTTTGGACTGATTTCATTATATTGACAATGCCTTGAGCTGTTGAAATTTGACATTTTTATGTTTTTCTTCAAAGAAAATCTCAATTGTTGCCAAAGCTGCTTTGTGTTTGTCTCATCATGGTGCTTTCCGTTTGCATGTTTTTATATCTCTTTCTTGTGTATTTCACCTTTATGTGAAATATTTTATCCTTTTAATTGTATAATGCTGTCCATCTGAAAACAATTCGTGAGCATCACTGATTTTCACAGTATTCTATTTGCTTAATCCATGAATCCCTTGAATATTTCCCTGATATATAAGGCCTTAAACCTTTTGTGTATTATTTCAAATGTTGATGTCCAAATTAAAATGTCCCTAACTTCAGCCAAACCTGTATTTATTCATTCACTCATAAATCATATTATTTTTTATTTTTATTTTTATTTTTTCTTCTTAAAAACTGACTGCTCTAATAACCGCTATAAAATGAAAACATTTAAAATTTCTGCTGGGCAGTAAATTTAACTCTATCTGCATTTGTACCAGGGATGCTCACGTTTGTTTTACTTTAACATTGTGACCAGCAACGACAACTAAGTGCCAAATGGTGACCTAAATAAATGCACTTTTAAACAACTATGAGGTGTTTCATTTTTAACTGTGCATCAATTTTAGTTAATCTTTGCACACACTCTGACTCTTCACTCAAGCGCAAATGCCAATTTAAGAACATTTATTAATATATTATCAGCTTATGCTAAGTATCTATGTGACCGATATCAATTCTCTGGGATTTCAGGTGACAAAAACACAACCCCGGTTTGAATGACATCCAATTACACAATGATTCTACAATTTTACATCAGTCAACTGTACCTTCACAGCTTTCACACAGCATACATGCCATTTAAGCATACACATAGCATAAGAATACACAGTAAGCATACACAGATGCCATCTGTAATAAATCTATATATTTACAACTACTCAAGCCATCACCCCATTGACATGAGGGTTTAAATATACGGTCTTTCACCGATTCACCTAGAATACTGTTCTGAATGTCACATATATATATATAATCTCATTTCTTTGTAATGCTGAAAGTCATCGAAATACCCTGTTTATTTTGCAATTCTAACTATTCGACAGTCCTACTCTATTTATTGTTATTTGACAGAACCTGAATTGTTTACATATCTACATTTAAACCTGAGATCACATTTTAATAATAAACTTGAGAACTGAAGACAAAACAGTAGAGATACAGAGAATGGTAAACTTGTTTGAATGAGCAGTCAAACAAAAGCGCCCCAATTATTTTCATTAATATTTAAACCCTAGTTATGGAGGGGAATTCATGCTGTGTTGTAAAAGAGGTGAGTAGAGAATCTTATGCATAAAAAACAAATTAATGTGGCATGTAATAAACAAAGCCATGAAAATATATTACAAGCAATAATCGTTGATATGTAAAACCTGTCAGGATCTCTTGCATTAAGCACTTTCCACCCCAGAACAATTAAAAAAAATATCTATATTCTGAATGTGTTTACTTCTTGTATAAATCTTCATCTGCACATATTCATATGGTATTTGAATAGCTTCATGCTGTTATGCAAATAATCACGTTATATTCCTTCATGTCATTTTTATCTCTAACCCAATGTGCTGAGCCAGATGGTGGTGCAATTTACTTTGGCATTCTCTGGGAGTTTGTGCTTCAAGTGAACCTGCACATTTAACTTTGGTTAAGGTGGCTTTCATTCTGTGGTTGCGGGGCTGCTTGATTTAGCATCAACTGACAAAGTAAAACTTAAAGTTACCAGAGTTGAGTTGTAGTCTATAATATCATTGCCTTCAGCTAAAATCAGCAAAACACCAAATCAAAACACAGATGCACTTTTCCAGTGTCAAAAACTACATGGTAATGATACATTAGAAACAGTGCCTGAAATAATATAAGATTTATAGCCCAGAGGAATTTAATGTAGAATACATCCAACCCAATTGCCATTAGCTTTATTGGGAACTTTACACTTGTACTCAATGGCTTGGAAGGAACATGGTCATCTGATCATCATTATACCACAGTTGTCTGTTGGAAGTGCATCTTTATTTATTTGCTTTATGAGAATGCTGTTTATGACATTACAAAATGCTTTCAACCCATTAATGGCCAATGACATTTTATTATGCTAAGGAAAATACTTTGTTCTGATTAGGAATAGGCAACATAACCAGAGCCTGTCATCTATCGTTTACTGGTAGAAGGCCAATATCACTCTAGATTTGTTTTTGCTCGCACTGTAAAGCAAAATGAGCGCAATATCCAGTGCAATATCTTAAGTCAAATTTTTTTTCAAGATAATTTTGGCTCATTTGTGGATATTTTGTAGACAAAATACTTGCTTTTTCCATATGTAGTGAGGCAATATTGAATAAAACCATTGAACACATTTTGTGTTAATGGCTTGCGATGTTAGTTGTTGATGTCATTAAAAGTTGTAAAGATAATATTAAACTCAAACAGGTACATTTCACAAGTATATAAGGTGAATGACAGATTGATTATGTGCATTCATGCTGGTTAGCAGTTACAATAACAAGATACAAAAGAAACCTTTAGCTTAGCATTGTCAGTATTTCTTTTTGTTCCTGCTGGTTTTTCTGTTGTTCTTTTTTGTTCTTTTTATTTTATGTTATTTCAATTTTGACAAGATAGAAATGTACAAATATTCGGCAAAACCTGATGGAGAGTCCACTGTCTTCTCTGACCAACCCCTGGATATTATTTGAAGGCTTTCATCTGCTCAGAAAAAAAAATTGAGGGCTTGTCTTTTGTCATGACTCATGGGAGTCCATCTGATCTCTGCTTTTATGAAACAGTCCTGTCTGGCCACTGGAGGACAGCAGAGCTCAAATTAAGTAAATTGAGCAACAACAGCTTTTACCTCCTTTATCAGGATTGGAATTATTGTTGGGGTGACACAGAGATCACACAATTAGTATTTCTACAATGAAGAAAGTTGTACCTTAATAAGATTCGCTGTAAGCATCAAAAGTTTAAAGGTTGAGCACCAACAGAGGCAGAAAGGCAAACTCTCTTTCTGATGTCTAGTTGGAATAAAAAAAATCAATAGCACAACTTTTTTGGAATTTAAATTTGATCCCCTAATCGATAACGTGTTTGACCAAACAGCTGTCCAGAGGAGATACCACAACACAGACAACTTTGTCAAGCCCCAAAGCCTTCAGAAGGCCAGCAGTCAGGTTCACCGAGAGGTCTAAATGGAAAGTGTGTGTGTGCGTGTGGGTGTGGGTGTGGATGTGTGTACACAGACACCACTGAGATATACTGAATTCATGTCACTTACAGAGATCTTGGCTTTGTATTTCCCCTCACCTCTGAGAACACTTGGCCGTGAACAGCAGCCACTGCTGCCTGTTTCATGTCGGGACGTCATGGGCTGTATTTGTGCAGATAAAACAGTGGTGCATTAGACCCAGACTTGCAGAGCAGTAAATAACAGATGAAGCTCACTGTGGCCAGGACTACATACCACAGCTCTAAACAGTTTACTGGTGAGTTATATCTGTTTAGTAAAAGCCCTTGCCTTTGTTATTCATATAGTATATGGCCGAGTTTTACACTAGTATACTCCTGCGGAGAGTGATTGTGACAGTTGCTTAAGAGATGGCGGCTTTTTGTTCTCCATCTGTATCTCAATTTCCAATTTTTCATGTTTCAGAGGTTGAGGTCAGGGAAAAAGGTAAGAAATACAACTACAAAATCTGTTTGACCTGGTTTTTGCGCACTATTTTTTATGCCACGATGTCATTCACTCAATCCTCCTCACTAGATATGCACAAGCAATAATAAGCATTTAATGTTTTTATTTGGAAAATAATAACTGCTAGATAAGTTCCTTCTCAGTATTTATGATCCCAAGACTTCATAATTCAACATCCTTCGTCTTTTCTGAATAATGGACCAAAAATGGCTTCAAATATTTGCAGTGTCACAAATCATTTTTGTAGCCCCACCTCTTAGAACTCTTAAGATTCTTAATGAGCTTAGAGGAAGCTTTTGTTGCCAGTTGTGAAAACAACCTTTATGTGTCCAATTACTTTCACATGTATCTTCCAGCCTGTCTTACTGTCCAGCACGTCATTTAAGTGGAGGAACGAGAAGAAAAACACATTTTTGACTGCGGGGGGAATTTAAATGTCTGAATTATTAATGTTTTGGGAATCTATGATGGTATTTATGCTTTCAAGTGCCATATTTTGCTGCAGCCTCTTGCTGTTCATAAAACAAAATATTGACTGTGAGTGAAGTGGTCAGTTTTATATAATTTAATGCGTGAACTGATCCAAGCTTAACTCTATATCTTAGCTTGATGCTGATTTTCAAACAGCAGCATTGTAATAAGCTGAGACATGTGATTCCCTTTTGAACTTTATTCAACAAACTAATATTGGAAAATTAGAAATCCAGCTTAAAGAGAGACTTCACTGAAAAGTAATGAATATAATGTGCATGTTCTTGGATTTGACTGTTGTGCTGCTAATGCATCTGGATTGTTTTAGAGGTATTGAGTTTTGAAACGTCGACCATTTCTTGAATAGAATCGGGTTTCATGGGATATCAGTTCGATAAAATGCAAACAAACAAAGGATCAACTACCACAACATTGAGCTATCTGCCCCTCATACCAGAACATATAAAAACTAATTTGAGGAATTACCATTCATATACTGCATTTTTCCAAAAGATAAACTTTGGTATTATTGCTTCTGAAAAGGCTAACTCACTACCACAAGGTGAGTAGTTTTACAAATCGGTATTTATGCAAGATATCTTCAGGGTCAAGGGATGTAATACATGCTTTAATGTGGTTCTTTTACTTTATAGGAACTAATTTTTCTGCGCTCCTTGATGAATAAATGGGTAATTACAGGACAAGGAATTTTAAGCTGTCAATTGAATAAACCCACACCCATGGAGTGTAACTTCTTTGACTTTATTGCCCAAATTTAAAAAGAGAAGAAAAAGAAGCCTGTCCATCAACTCATTTGTTTTGTTTGGACAAGATATATTTGGTCACATTCAGAAAATTCACACAAGCTGTCTAAATTGTAACAATATGGAAATAATTCACACACCACTTCATTACAACACAAAATTTGAATTATATATAAATTAATGTGCACAGGAGGACATACAAGATTTTACTAATTGTTAGTTGCCATTTCATAAATGCCAATAATACAAATTGTATTACTATATTTCACTGTTCGAAAATAAAGCTAAAGTGATATTTTAGGAAATATACCGATGAAGATATTTCTGTTGAAGAGTCTGTAAACCTTAAACATTGTTTTTGCCTGTTAAAGAAAAGACTTCAGCAGGTAGCAAGTTAGTTTAGGAAAAAATAATTCAGGAAAGGGGAAACACTCTGTTGAAGGGTGACCAAATATGCTGAGCAATGAATTCAAACGTTTACATGGAGAAGAATATTATATTTCCCAAAATGTCAAACTACTTCCTTCTGTAAAATGCCATTGACAAACAAAGAGCCGCTCAGTCTGTGTTACATTCAGTTTTCCTTACAATTCTAATTATACAACAAAAGAGACAGTGCTCTTCGTAGGCAAGATGGCCATACATATAAAAAGAAATGAAAATTCTGTATAGCAACACTGATAAAATAAATAAATATCAGTTATATTTATTACTATAAGTAGCACTATCTATTAACATTGTTTCACAATGTTTTACATTTGTAAGGTCATATTTGGTCAGGAGGAGGAAAAGCAAAACATGTAGAACCATAAAAGCTGATTATCCATCCAGCAAAACAAATTTCCAGTAATAAGCAAATTAGTGGGACAATGTGAGCATCAACAATGGCTAAATTCCTGTACTGGTATTGAGCAAGTTAATTACATGTTCTTGAACTGGCTAGTTTGGTTTACAATAGAGGGACTTAAAGATGAACGTGCACCACGGGATGCCTGCTGGTTTTCACAGTGAGAAGCCCAAGATAACCTCTACCACAAATCACTTTTTAAAAGGCACACAATGCTAAAACTGTGACTAAAGAACTGTACAAGAAAACTGTTCATTTTCCCACCAATGTATTGAGATACGATTCAACGCAATGAAGGAAGAGTATTTTAAACCTTACCATTAGCTTCATATAATGATTTTTAAGATAAGCAAAAAAACCAAACAACTTGTATTTTTAAATATATAATGGAGTACATAAATGCGCAAAATTGGTCAAATAAAAATGTCCTTTGAGTTTTCCAATACTGATATAGAGCAGCCCTCTGATAAGCAAATGGGCATCTTATTTAAGTCAGACAACAGCTGCATCCTTATCACTGATTGCAAATGAATTTATGCTGAAGACAGAAAAGCATCCTCCGTGGAACCAGTGAAACCATGTTTTCTGAAGCAGAAGAAATGTTTGACCTGAAGTGAGCAATGCCATCTGTAAGTTATTGTGTTTCATGGGTGTCTTGTGAGGATGAAGTGGTTCATTTCGTCATCCTCATGTGCTCTTTGAGCGTTTTAAGAATACTTCACTGCCCACAGATGTTTATTTGGATGACTTTTGTTCAATTACAGCATCCACCAGGCCCACTGAGCAGCCAGGGATGGCAGGGAGGACGTGCAAACCGAAAAAGTTCCACATTTTATAGTCCTGATGAATCTGGTCTGCCTGAAAAAGCAAACACTGTCTTTGCACTGAAGGCTGTGCAGAGACAACTAAAGGTGCCCCTTCCTTCCCTCTTCTCATCCCAAACATACAACATCCTCTCTCCACCTCCTCCAACACTCCCTTCTTGATTTACATCCTCTGTCACCTATGGCGTGACCTTCTGTGGCAACAAAACTTGCACAATTTTAGTGTTCACACAATCTCAATGTGTCTGGAACACCCAGAAGAGGTAATGAGATATTTTACGAAGCTAATTCATTACAATTTGAAATTCCTCTGAGAATGAGTTTATCCTTAGGTTGAAGCTTTTCATTGCACATTAGAGTACAAACAGCAAAGAAGCAGCAAATAAAACCGCATATTTAGCCAAATTAGTACACTGTTTGAAAAAAAGATCTAACTTTTTTAGCATCCTTGACATACTGGTTGGCATAGCAACTCACTGCAAGGAAGCTCGGGTTTTGGTGTTAGGCTAATAGGGTCATCACTGGGAGGAGCTTGCTCAAGCTCATGTTCTAAGTCATGTCATGTCAGACCATAAATTCGTGTAGGTTAATAGGTTCTTATCAAATCGGACACTTTAAATGGTCAAAGCATGAAACTCATAGGCGCAAGAGACAGTCTCGATCACTGATAGACCTTCGTGACAGATTTACTGTATGTGAAATGACACCAACCTCTTGACGCCAAATTAGGTGGTGTTGCCAAAAATGCTGCCTTAGCGGAAGTGCAAAATCTGATTGAAAACATCATGTGATGTTAATGTTGCTCAAACTGATTTCTAATAAATTATTACTTATGTGTTCTTAGTAATGTGAGCCAGTTTGTAATCCAATGGAAGCAAATCTTCATCCTACATACAATTGGAGAGCATTCACTTATTGAAATTTGCAAGATATCAGCCCTCTCCCACCATATGAGATCCCTATATTGATACAGTATCTCAGTATGGAGGTGGAACAGATATGCAAAAACATCCAAGAAAAAGAACCAAACAACTGAATTCATAAAACAGCAAAGTATTTAATTTTTTTGGGGGGGGCTAATTATTATTTTTTTGCTTGTTAGGATACTTTCAATGGGAATGTTGGAAGCCCTTCACCTAAAATCTTTTTCTTGCTGCGAAGTTCAACCAACTTTCTGATGTTGACTTTGTGTAAACGGCGAATGTGAAATTGTTTCCTTGCCAACACCACATGCAGTGGTGTTAAGAGGTTGCGGTACCTTCAGGTACTCTCTTTGAGATTACCCAGGTTATTAGATAGCTGTGACTCATATGACTTACTGGAACAATAAATGGAATGGACCCATGGTTTACACCTGCTTTTCCTATTCTGACAAGTAAAAATTTCTTCTGACAAAAACAAGTGTCAGTGTTAATGATTGTCTGTCAGCCCTGTGATTGACTTCTGCTTACCTCTTGCTGAAAATTAGCTTGGATTGGCTTCAACTCTCCATGACCCTCCATAGGATAAGTGATGAAGCTGATGAATGAATCAGCATTTACCTATCAGCAGTTCTGTTGCCAAGTGAGTGAAGTGTACTGACAATGGCCATGTCAAGGTCTGATATCTTTTTTGGTCCAATATGCTCTTACTGCGCCAGAACATCTGTCTAGGTTTTGTTGACCACAATAGAATCTATGTTCTTTTCATTGCACCACAATAAGTGTTCTAAGCATGTTCATAACGAATGACATAAACTGAAGAATAAGGGTTACTGTCCTGTTTTAGAATACCTGAGCCAGACTTTACACACAAACAAGCAGCGCTTTCACATATGCTGTGTCTGTTTTTTACATAGTCTTCAATGATTTTGGCACCCTCTTGACCTGAACACAAGTGCCATTTTGACACAAGCCTACATACTCCTGTAGGTCTTGATGATATCTTTGATTGTCCTCCTGCAAATAGGACAGCATGCATTGGCCATCTTCTTGAGTTTGAGGCCACATGTGTAGCAGAGACACATATGTCCACAAGCATAAAGAACTGTGTCTACGACGTTCTCGAAGCAAATGCTGCATTCCTCACTCCACGAATCTGTGTAGGGCGGAAAAGAAGGAGACTCCGGGTGGATGTAGAATGGAGAGTTTGGTGTTGTACCTGGGGTGACAGATGAAAACAATGCAGTGTATAAGACACAATTTTGAACTGAAATGAAAGGAGCCTTCTGGTAGCCTTTTGGTATAGCCTTCTCATATTAACGCCTTAAATACTGTTTGCAATGTGTTGCACTTCTTGTTTCAAACTTATGGAGGAATAATTGTGTTTGCACAGCAGTTTTCAGTTTCAGTTATCAAACGTTTTCCCATCGTATGTCTGCAGATGTTGGGAAACAGTTTGGGATCATCAAGGTAAATATTTGTTGATGGGCTAGCATGGATCTTTTGTATTTGTAATGTTCCATCAATGTTTGCGTAAGTGCTTGCACATCTACTGAATTGCAACACAATACCATGGCAATCAGATATATTGTCGAATAGCGAATAGCGCATCATACATCGCTGCATTATCTATTTATTTCTTATTTCTCCAATTCCAGATTATAGCCATTAGAGCCTCTGATAGTTGAGACAAATTTACCTGAGGGGAACTCTAAGAGGGGAACATAAATAATAAAGGAATTAATACAAAGAGGGGAACAAAGTAGGAAACCATAACAGACCTGTGGAGGAAGAGGAGTTATTTTGATCGCTGAAATTGATGCTTGAATTGAGATTGATGCTGATTGGTATGTTGAGACTAGGTTCTGAGTTTCCACTGCTGTGCAAAGTGGGCATGTTAGGCGTGCAGGAAGGGGAACCCGGGACTGAAGGTCCAAAGGAATCTGGATGTAGAGATGAGCCTGGAAAAAAAAGGAGAAACATGCAGGTCACACAAGAGCCATTGTAAATGCACGTTACCAGCAAATGTACAGTCAATAACTAAATATATCATTCGAGGAAGTTTGTCAGAGATGATAATCAGCAACTGAGGGAGTGAGTCCTTGTTGAATCAGTGTGCTTGCATGCCACCTCTTCTGTTATGCAAACACAATTTCACCAAGATGATGTCTTGTGAGTCCACAGTATGTGTGGGAGAGTTGAGACCCTGTGAATCAGCATAGTCTCATCAGAGGCATGAAGGAAGTCACGGTTTTCCTTTTTAATGAGCCTTGAAGGGGAGGAATAGACTTCAGCAAGTAACTGAATGTCAGAATTGCAACCCACAATCTGTGTTCTCTTTTAAGCAGCTCATCTTTCCTCACAGACAAGTAGACCACCCAAAAAAAAACAACACAGAAAAAGCCTAACCACCACCCAATGTCAAGTGAACTATAACTGGTAGATTAAATCCTTGCTCACAATTTCCTTGTACAAATCAACCAACAAAAGGAATATGTTGGGCAAAACAGGTTCAAAATCCCAAAGGGTGAAAAATACCAGAAAAATAAAAACAGATGTATTTACTTGTTCTGCTGGCTGTACAAAAATTTATATAGCCAGTTACACAACAAAAGCTACTTGAATGTTTCTTTGGGTCAATCCAACAACTGCACTCTCAGTTTCAGCCTCCACAAACAAACCACAGAATATTCTTAGTCATCGAACAACCACTTTGCTTGGAAAGGCAGAAGATCCAAAAGCTGGCATGTGCACAGTGATCCCTGTAATCCAAACAAAGCAAAAGGGGCATACAATACACAAATACACTGACATTTACGCACAAAATGTATCCATGTTTATGACCAATGTAACACATGGTGATGTTAGTATGTTCATCAGTTAACTCTAAACAATCAGAAGAGATAACTTTCATGTCTACAAATGCTCCCTTTCATCAGGGGTTCTTTCATCAGCTCTGTTATGAATTTCCTACAGAGCAAAGCATAAAAGCCATTAATCAGTGTGTGAATGTCAACTATGCAGTCAATGGAGGCTTATTTGTATATGATGTTTTCCAACAATTGCTAATTAATCGTAAAGATTTTGAACTAACCACACCAGGCTATTTCTTTTTTTTTTCTTTTGCTTATGATCACATATCAAATATCAGTTATGGCCAAATGTTCAAAAATTCTTTACACATCCAGTAGAAACAGTGGAAAATGTAATGTTTGGGCATCAAAATAAAAAAATTCTCATAATTCTCATAATTCAAATTCACATACTTGGTCCCTGCTGTGCCTAAAAAAGACACATGAGAGTAGCGAGAGTGAATGAAAGACAGAAAACTGGATGTCCATGCTAACAATAAGCTGACTGTTGCTGAGATGTGCTCCTGTCTTTGGGTTTAGGTGATAATTCCCTGTGGGTCTCTCACTAATAAGTTTTAAAAAGGACATAGTATATGAAAAGCTGAGAAAAAGCAGGCGTAAAACCACCCTCAACAGAATACCTGTCATAAGAGATAACATGACTAGGCTATTAACGACACTAAATATTTAATGTGAAATTATAAAATCTTGATAACACTGAGGAAATTACCACGTGAGAGCAACAGACTGCCATCTGTTCCATTTCACAGGCTTGACAACACCCAGCCATGACAAGCTGTCACTTGCCTCAGTGGCCAGATGTTTCCATGGCAACGCATGGCTTGAAGCTTCATAGAGGGTGAGTGGAGATGCTAAAAAAATCCACTCCCTAACAGCTGGAGTGCGTAACGTCTCGAAGAACATTCTAGACCTTCAGAATGAAAATTGAAAGTGGGATATGAGGATGAAGATCGAGGAGAAACAAAGGAATTATCGTGACCATTAAAGGGCAAATGTTCAGGGAGTGGTGTGTGGGTGGAATGGCCAGGATTGCAAACCTCAATGTAAGTACATGTCAATAATGTATATGGTGGGCATCAAAACAACCTGTACAGCTGTACAGCCCCCCCCACCCAAAAAAAATAAATAAATAAAATAATGCTTGTCACTAGAAGCTAAGGCTGGACAAAAAAAGCCTCCCAAGCTGTGGTCAAACAGGCTTCACTAAAAAAAAGGAGAAGCCTCTAATTATATTTAATTGTGAATGAAGACAAATATACAGAGAAGAAAGCCTTTTAACCTAAATCGAATACAACATACTGTATGATGTGACTTGAGCAATGACAAAATGCACTGTATGTGTCTGAGGTGTATACAATTACATATGCAATACTAAATATTTTGAGTTTAATTTGAGTTTGCACAGATATTGGTGAAAATTATGTGCCTCTTCATTAAGACTGAGATCAGTATGTGTGATGCTCTCAAATATAATCTACTTAAAAAAAACAACAAAAGAATCATAAAATGACATGAAAGATGATTTTTGCATAGAAGCTGTAAATCAGAGAAACAGCATCTATCTATTTTTTATGCATCTGATCAAATGTGATATTCTGCATGGTTGGCATGGTAGTAGAAGTTAATTCTGCAAAGATAATTACCAACAGATTGACAGCTCATTAAATAATTAGCTAATTTAACTTCCTTTCCCTGACATTTCAGAGATGTCATCAAAAACAGAAGCAACATCAGGTAACTTTCTGTTGACACTATCTCAAGTGTGAAGAATCCACCAGAATCAAGATCAGAAAAGAAAACTTTCAACCTTTGTTAACATAAATTATAACTTGATAATGGCCAAAACTTTACATTCATATGCACATTCACTGCAGATACGTGAATGAATTAAAACAAGTCAGACAAAAGCCAGAGCTTTACAAGAGGAAAATAAAGAAGTCTTGTACATCCCTAAGGAAAACAGTATTTGTTCAGCTCTTATCCAAGCATATAAAACCCTTAGATGCAACAACTCATCTAAAACCATGGCTTCAAGTGACAGTTGATATTATATTGCCTTTCCCTAACCAGTGCTAAATTCGTTAACTTTGCGTCACAGTAACGAGAGTGGGATCTTTGTTTAATGCATACTGCAACATCAGTTTTGAGCTAAATGTTGCTTTTCTGACTATGTAACACATGTATGCATCAATATTAAAAAGAAAATATTTGGATCATATATGGATCTATATCATTTAATCCCAAATAAATGATATAGGCAAATATGAGGCATCACTTTTCAAAATAATGACAGAGTAAAAAACATGACGGAACATACCTAAAATCCTGAGCTGTGTGAGGTTGCTGTGCAGACTGTAGAACATCCACAGCGGCCTGGAGTTATCAACGCACAGCTTTATCCCAGCATTGATGCCGTTATGGCTCATAATGAGCTCCCCTTCTCCATTCACCACAAAGCCCAAGATGTCTCCATTGTGAAGTGGAACTGCCATCCGACAAACTGCCCAGAATTCCTTGCGGTCAACCAGGGACTCAGGGTTGGATGGCAGATCACAGGGCCGCAATGTGGCTGGGTCACAGGATGTCACACCGTAGGACAAAGACCCGGGCCGTGGGACACCTGCTTTCACCTTCACGAAAACTGTCTCTGAGCAGCGCAATGGTCGACTGGTGAACACGAGGGTCCTTTCGTCAGCACGTTGATTCAGCCACGCCACTGTGTGCTTGTCCAGCCCAGTAACATGGACACCGTGCACTGGATGGATGTGCAAATCAGTGTCAAAATGACTGGGTAACAGGGAGCACTTCTGCAAGTTTTGAGAGTTTTGGGGCACATGGCAAGAGGTGGAGCTGAAAGACTGTAGCCTTTCTTTGTCTCCATCAGCTTCATCCAGATGCATCTCCTGCTGTTGCAGACTCAGGTCGCAAAGGCTGATTGAGAGACGAGGGTCCTCTCTGTTTTGCTGAGAGGCAGATTGGTTGGGGGCGGCAAAGGAACGAGGACGCAAACAATCTTGGGGGACCATCTCGGTGTCTGTAAAAACAGATTCATACGGGTGTTATGTCATCAACAATTTGCAGGGCTACACACAAGCTACACATGAATACATTAACACTTCTTTATGTTGTCTAACAATTAATAATAAAATAATTTATCTGCTCTACACTGAATACATTGAACACATTTAATTTTTATTTTATATGAGGCGGTCAAGGGAGTTCTGAAAATGAGACTGTTTACATAATCAATAATTTGCATATTTGTAACACGTGTCCTATGTGGTCTCTCAGTGTACAATTTAGGCCTTTTTTCTATGGCTTTCAATGGATAGTGGATTTCACCTCCTCTGCTTTTGTTCTTATGCACTTTCTGGGACAACGCTTCAGTACAATAATACTGTAAAGTGACATCTACGTATACATGTTTAAAAACACACCAGGACTTGAGGTTTGGACATGATGTAGCTGCTAGGCAGTAGCTCCATCACAGTGAGGCAGACATAACAGGTTTATATAACAGTGAAGAATAGGAGACACACATTAAGTTGCTGAAAGGCTGAAGCTCAGCTGTGTTTAAGCCTCCCACTCTGTCTTTAGCTTTAAGGCCTGTGATAAAAGCTCAATTTTCTTTCTGATTTCTTAAGCCTTGTTCACACAGGAGGCATTTTGTGGTGCTCAATAGTCTTCCATCTCATGCACCTTTGACAGAACAGATACACCTCTGTTGTTGTTAATAAAGCTGTTTGTAAGGCAAAGTAATAACTAGAGGGTGAGGATTTTTATGAATTCACATTTCCTTTTCCTCAAAAAGGATCCACTTAACTGCAGTAAAAATACAACCAAAGTATGCTTGTGTTTTCCACAAACTTACTATTTCAAAAACTGCCAATATCACCAAACAAAAATGCAAACCAAACTCAACAACAGCTATCTGAATACCACAGTCATAGCCTGTTGAATTAACAATTGTTCGAAAAACAATTCAGGTTATCTGTTCCTTATATGTGCTATTTGGGAAAACTCACCAAACATATCAAACTAAATGCCTCATATCAAACAATAATTGTTATGTTCAATTAGACTTCATGAGCCCGCTTCCCTTTCTTGATTTGAATTAAAATGGGTTTTGATTGGCATTGCTCCACCCAAAAAGAAGGTAAAAAAACTTTTTGCTTTAATTTATCATTATGAAGGAGAGACAGAAATAATGACTAAAGAATAAGTATCTGTTTTTTGTCTAGTTCCCTGCCAGTCTCTCTTTATAAATACAACTACTTGGATGTAAGGCCAGAGTAGCAGCCACATCACAACCATGCCAACTCACACCAATTGAGGCCTCAAAAACCTTGACAACACACATATATAGAGAGAGAACACAATCAGAATATTTTTTCTGGCCTCTTGAAGAAAAGCTGATCTACATCAAAAACATTGAACTTCATATGCTCATCGAAAGTAGTGCAGAACACGCATCACATGCACATTTTTACAGTGTTGCTCGCTCAACGCATTTAATTTTAAGTTTGTGTCAGGTTTGGTTAGTTAGGTTTAACATTTACCGGAGAACCATCAAAACGCCATAGGCTGTTTATCTTGAAACATTGACTTATGTGCCAAATTAGTGCAAATCGTACATAAACAGTTTCCTTCCAAAATTTTCATTTTATTTAAGCAGGGTATCTTAATAAATATGTCTTCCTCTTCTTCTTAGTTACCTACTGAACTTTAGTAGAGCTACTTTTACACATCTTATGCACTCTATAATGGCTAATGCCTCAATAGCAGCAATGTTTCACGCAGCCATTTTGCCTTCAGCCATTGTGAAAAAGGGATGAAAGTTGTATGAGCGGTATACAGTGTATTTTAAACAGCTCTAGTTTAGCCACCACAAGTCCTGTGTGTTTACATAACAAACTGTCTCAGCAGCAGTGACTTAGTGTACCGCATCTAACTCTGCACTTTGTTAAACTTTCAGGTATGTGTCTGGGGGGCTAAAAGCAACTTCTTTCTGATCATAAAAAAGTAAAAAGCATTCTACAAATGTATCACATGATGGTTTATACTATGTGCCACTCTAAAGAAAACAGCATTTGCTATTGTAATTATGTTTGCTATTGAAGAAAAAAAAAGAAAAGAGAACACATGCATGACTGTCTGCCTGCACTCTCATGTGCTAAGGGACACGTTGCCAAATTTAACATGGTCCTCAAACCCTGGCTAATAATAGCCTGATTGGACATCTGAGGCGAGCAGGGCGGGACAGGCAATGGAATGAATGACATGAAGGCTGGGCAGTGTGGCTCTTAGCTTTAATGGGCCCTGGGGTTCCCTTATGGTAAGTGGTAAGAGAGCTGACAGGGGAGAGGACAAAAAATAGGGTGGAGTGGACAGTTGAGAGAGAGGGCACAACTCACTAGCCCCTCTTTATCAAACATAGACGGCACATCTCCGGCCAACTGCTGATAAACTGCTTGAACTCAATTACTTCCTCCGTAAAGAGTGTCCACAATCAAGCATGAGGTTCTTATTATTAGCGGTCTTATCATCTCTAAGGCAAAGTTATCTTACACTGGGATTCAACAGATAACTTCTATTCATGCTGTTGTGGCTTGTACATGGAGCAGACAAAACAAGTCATGATCACAATAGCAATATTACAAAAACCTTTTATTGTGAATCTATTAAAGAAAAAAAAAAGACGTAAGACAAGACAAAAGCAGATAAAGACATGAGCCAAATAAATATGAATGGCATCTTCCTGGGTTAGGTGTCACACAAAACAGTGTCAGCCTTTCTG
The DNA here is from genome assembly GCA_901007705.1 of Fistularia tabacaria. Classification (NCBI taxonomy): domain Eukaryota; kingdom Metazoa; phylum Chordata; class Actinopteri; order Syngnathiformes; family Fistulariidae; genus Fistularia; species Fistularia tabacaria. The sequence goes on from CAAKHD010004661.1 coordinate 122,288, forward strand.
ACCTATGATGAAAATGTGTTTATGCACTGCATGTACGCAAATGTTCGTTGCATAACGTCATCCACACCATGTGTGTATTCATGTGTTTCGCCAAACAGGGGACCTGTTTGCAACAGTCCTGTTCAACTCATCAATAGAACATAGAATACCAAATCAAAGACACTTGCACCTTGTAGCTTTATTTACTCCAGGCCAGATGCATAAAAGACTGTAAGATTCATTGAGAGATTAAGAGCATCTAAATATAGAAAAAGGACATGGAAAATTAGTCCAGCAAGAAATTTGCAATTGCTGAATATCGAAGGCAAATTTCAAAAACTGTTTATCGCTTATTTCATTCAGCCTCACAACCCTGCCGATGGAAGGTGTAAACATTAGGTGCCCTGAACAGATGTTGTAATGGTCCTCTGAAATAAATCGTAGTCTACATACTTAAATGTAAAAGGTAGCGCTGATAAGCACATCGTAAAAGCAACTGTTAAATAATTGATCAATAATAGTTTGACGTTCAATGTCCTGCAACAGAGACTTTAAAGTCAGCCAAGCAGTACGTGGTAACATACTGATTAATCATGGGGCAGAAAATAACTGGAACACAATTATCTACAATATACACTCAAAACATACATGATGGGGTGATGAAAACCTGAAAAGTGTTTTAAACTGTGTCCCAGACAGGCATCATCACTCTTTTTACTGTAGTTTAGAATAATATTTGACAAGCACCCAACTTTAAGAGGCGAAGGTTTGGACTTAGTTCTAATTAGACTGGACATTTAAATGCCTGCTGAAGCACAGACAGGTGCAGCTGTGTCTTTTGTCCAAGGAATTCTGTTTGAATTTGGAACACAGCTTCTTCGCAGCTTAGCATGACCCACTTGAGGTGTTTTAACATTCTGGCACCGCCCCTTTGATTTTAGAGAAGTGAATTAACAAAAAGGTGATTACGGCACTTGAAGCTCTGAATGGCAACTGATCGCCTCAACCACTTTTTCAGAGAAATGAAAACAATACATGATTAAGTGCAAGGCTGGAATCCCCTCGGCAAAATTAACTGGCCTTCGTACAGTGAAAGCCAGCAAAGCTCTGGAGAAAAACCTTATTTAAATAGAGAGAAAAATACACCGACACTTTTCTCCAGGTTCAATAGTTGACATCTTGGTTTGGCTTTTTTTAAGCTGTGAGGGATGAGAAAAAAATATATATATCTGAGTTTACATTGTATTTGCTATAGGACCAGACGGCTTATACATGTCTGGACTTGCTGAATGGAAGAATGCACCCAGAACAAAAGCAACACCAGCAGAAAAAGGATTTCATAATGACATAAGCTTACCTTTGTCATTTTTTGTTTGATCAAAACAAACTTCTTCTCTCTTTATAATGCTCAGCGAGGCCGGAAAAACCAGTTCAGAGGGGAATTTGTGCAGGATACAACTGAAACTAGCATCCTGTAAAACTGTCAACAATCCAACAGTGACATCACCTCTCTTGCAAAATCATCTAAATGGCTTAACCTCGTCTTGAAATTAATTGAGACTATGAAAGTTCCAATATATATTTAATGAATAACCGAGATTATTTACACCTATGCCCTATTTTCAACCTGATATAGTTCTGGGTCAGACAATGGCACAGCACTTAGTAGACAGACAAAGGTTCAGGTTTTTTTTTTCCCCTCAGCCTGGTGAAACAGGATTAGGAGGCTTTTGGGGGTTTCAAGGAAGCTGCAACCTCTATACAAGGTCAGCTGCACCAATTGTGTACTTGTGTATGTGTGTGTTTAGGGATTTGCTGTGAGTATGCATGCTTAGGGGCCAATTCAGGGCACTGCCTAGAATGAGTAAGTGAAGTCATCTGTCATGAGGACGAGTGTTGGAGAGGAGGGGAGTCGGTCCATAAAAGGAGGGACTTATCGAAGAAGAAGAAAAGAAAGGTCTGCGGACAAAATCTGCATGGATAAACTTAAATGGTGCAGTGTCCTAGCAAAGATCATGTTAAGTTTGAGTCTAAGGCTGGATGGGCAAGAGTGGCAAGATATTGATGAACTGGAGGGGCCCAGTTGTTTTGAGAATCTAAGATGCCTGGTGTAATACGAGCTGCATATGTGCCATTTTCGAGCGATCAAATGAAGTCAGTGGTCAAGGGCCACGTGTTTCTAGGCGTGATCAAGGAAGGAAGCGCTGAGGTGACAAACAGTGTACAGTGGGAAAAACGAGGATAAGAATAAGCACTGAAGTTGAATGTTGAATCACTCAACTCTAATTCCTTTAGCAACTCTCATGAAATTAGTTCTTCCATTTACTTGATATCATGCCTGATCTAATCACAGGTTTATCTCTGGGTCATGGATCCCATTTTCTGCCGTGACATGCTCTCTTGACTCTTATACAGCCATTTTCAGTCAGATGATGAGTTTAACATTCTCTTAATTTTCTTATGCTCAGATTATTAGTAGCCAAGTGCATTACTGTTGCCTCTGTCGTATCCACAAATCTAAAACCTGACATCTACACGCAGGGTAGCTTTTTTTGTGTATTATTAATGGTGATTTGGTTAACAATAAATATTCTGGTTAATTTCACATTAGTTTCAATTTGGTCGACCATAAACGCTAAATAGTCTGGTTAATTTCACATTAGTTCAATCCTGTACGACAATAAATGATGAAAAATATTCTGGTTAATTTCATATTAGTTTAATTTTGTACGACCATAAACAACATGATAGTTTGTGAAAGCCAGTTTGTTAAAAAAAACAAAAACAAAAGCGTAAACTACAATACATGGACTATGGACTTAGGAATTTTGTATTACTTACAGGGTTTCATGCATCTCGCAGCACTCACACATGCACACTCGAGTCATGCATCCAATAGCACTAACGCATGCACACTCATGCCTTCACTCATAAACAGGTGCATGCACTTTGTGTTTGGGAACCCGTGCGCGCGCACAAACACACACAAATACGCACACACGCACGCACGCACACACACGCACGCACGCACGCAAATGTGTATGGGCCTTGGTATGGGTCCTACATCCACATTACACATACACGCATACATGTGTACACTCATAAACAGGCATATGCTTCATTTGTATGCGCATGAGTACGGGTCTTCATCAGGTACAATAATCCATTCAAATTGTAAAGTCTTTATGGTACCACCTGTACTTGCTATGGTGATGCATTATAATGTATAAACATAGTCTGTGTACTTGACATGTTACCAAGGGTATTTTCTAATTGTTGTGAAAGGGGGTAGGTCCTTTACAAGCTCTTTTGCTTCTGCCTACTCCTTTTGAGCTCTTCTTTTGTATCCTTTTGTATTTATTCAGATGTATGTTTAAACTTTGTCACTCAAGGGCTCAAATAAATAATTAAAAAAAAACAATTAAAAAAAAAATGAATGATATTTAAATGGAGGTTGAATAATCAAAACAATTGTAAATGATTACTTCCAATTTCTGTTGGAAACCAATCTTCATTTGTCAAAACATGTTGCCAAACCCAGCCACTAAGAGGGGCCGGCATCTAATCGTGACTTGGTGTTTTAATTAAAATGTTATTATGTGCAAAGTGATGGACAACTATTTGGCTGCTCTGACCTAAGGGCTCATTCAAATATTGTGACAGCCAGCAGTACCTGGACCTGGATGCGCGACCTCTGACTTAGCATAAGAATAAAGAGAGGAGGTGATGGTGCGAGAGTGTAGCGGTGGGGTGAGGTTGAGAATCTTGTTCATGTTTGCAGAAAGGGACAAATATGCCCTATACGTGAGGAGCAACTCCTAGAATAATTCACAACCTCATCAGCTGTGGCTGTTATTGTTCACTTTTAGACACACAGACAGTAAGAAACAATGTTTAACTGGTGCGTTCAAGGTGAAAGAGTGTATCTGCAGTCATTCATTTTGATCATGAACACATTTTTCTTCAATGAGAGACCCACTTCATGGTTTTGAACAGAGCTATATCAAAAGAACCTCTGAGAATCCTACACTAATAGCCACATTTGCACAATAACATACATGGTACGCACTCACCATTTTACTGGAACCAGACCCTGGTCATCTGTAAGTCATTAGCCTCCTCTCTACAGGCTTCCCCCTGCACAACCCTGATCCAAACCTGACAAGCTTCATTACAAGTTCTATTTTGATATTTCTGCAAATCTGTTTGATTACATCTGAGCCAATTAAAGCCCAGCTGAGTCACACTGGCCTGTCCAGGGGCATTTATTTAGGTTAAACAAATCAAAATAATTCCATGCACTGAGATCATTTAAAAAACGGAGCTCTGAAAGATAAATTGATCATAATCCTAATGGGATGTCAGGATCAAATGACACTTCCTTCAGCACTTTAGTTTTGATTTGTAACCAATTCCCAGACAATTGCAGTTTAATTTCTAATCTCTTTTTTTTGTAAACTGCACATTTGTGTGGACAAGGGACGTGGTTGGTTTTGGGTTTAGTCATGACTTTGTCTTAGAAAAAAGTTTCATAACGATGACTTCATCTTGGTGGCTTTTGTTCTCTCAGCTCTCAATGTTTCAAATGATGGCTTTCATGGCATCATCCTTATCTGAAACAATTTTGCAGGGAGGAAAGCTCTACAGATTAATGGTTGACGACAGATTCAGCAATGCACAGCTGAGTAAGTCTGGCTCATAATGCAAAAGTAATAGAAGCTTAAAATGCTAAATCTAATTCCATCAAGTGGCTATAAACAAGTAAAGATGAATGCAAATGATACTCTAATTCTGTGAATGTATAAAAATAATTTCATAGTAAGTCACATAACTACACACATATATAGAGTAAGCAATACAAGAAGAGATGGAATAACATTCAGAGAATTACTTTAGCGTGACAATTACATTTCTGACAGGACAATGGTAAAAAATACCCCATTAACCTTTAGATTTATACTTCTAAGTATTATTCCCTATTCCTTTAGATAATATGGATCGAAGAAAAATAGTTGGAATTAAGAGATACTGTAGCTTGCAAAATACCTGCAATGAGGTTTGAGCACCAAAATAATCTCATTACAAGTCTTAACATGTACAGACATGATGTAAGGTTTTTTTGTAATGGTTGTATTTTTTATTTTCTTATTTGGCCAAGGGTCTGAGGAGTATCATGCCCACCCCGTCATCAAACAGAGTTGGAAAGACTAACAATCATGAGTTACTGTGAGCCTGATTATAATGGAGGTTACCACGGTTTGAACCACAGCAATCTATTCCCCTCTGATTTCTACCCAAAAAGGTATCAACATGGACCTCAACTCCTATCTGGAACTGGATAGAAGCTTCAAGGTCCAGTAGTCTTTAAAAGAGGAGGCCTTGGGACAGAGTCCAAACATTTGCAACATCTTAATGCGGCTATAAACAGGATTTTTGTGTGATCAGCATAAAAAAGAGGCAATACAGTCAGGAAGACAGAGGTACACTCGAAAAGAGAAATGTGCATCAATTTGATTCATAACTTTGGTCTGATTCTGCCATAAAAATTAATCGGAAAGAAATGACTTTTTACAACATGAAGATGTAAACATTTGGAAACATTAATTTCCAGTTATTGTTTTTGGAGGATTGTATGTGCGCCAAAAAAGACAGAGATGGAGCGCATTTGTTCATCATCCATTTGCCGTACTTAAGGGTAATCACAGCTTTCAAGTATATCTTCATAAATCAACATTAACAAGAGTTTCGTTCGGCTACTTCCATATGAAGCGGAGTGAAAGCATTTGTGGACTTGAATTAACAAGCAATTCAGTATTGCACCACTTCATTTTATTAATTACGGCTTATGATTTTTTTTGTTTTATTTTGCCAACATTTTTCCTCCAATGTTGCTGAGCTAATCACAACGGTGAACCTGCGCTTTTTATGCCACTTACTTCAGACTGCACCTATCCTGCCTCAATATATTTATAACCATTTCATCCACAAATCAAAGACTGTGAAAATCCACATAATCTATGTTGACAAGTGAAACAATAAGCAAACTATAGAGTTAGAGTGTGAAGCCATACAAAAATAGACACTGAGGAAGAAAAGAAACAAAAGGAATGCACAGCACTATCAGATTTAAATAACCCTGCATGTTTGCACAGCAGATCTTTTTCACGAACTCCACAAATCACTTGTTAACAAAACACGAGTCAAAGGTACACTGATCTCTTATCACAGGATGTAAAATAAATTATTTGAAAGACATTTTAAACCAGGACTAGAATTTGGCATTGAAATGCTTTGGGCAAAATATTAATATTGGAAAAGAGTCTCATTTATCAAACAACTAAGTGAAACGGTGCTTTGGAAAGTTCACTAAAATACACAGGAGGTGGGAGAAGCTGGAAAAAGTGGGTAGATACAATTTCCTTTATATGGACACGTATCGGACTTAAAATGTCAAAGAACACACAGGAACTGTACTCTGCAAGTTGTATCTGCAAAGACCAGCAGCTTTAAGTATAGCTTTAAGCACCATCTTGGAGCACAGGAATATATTATTCTCCTCAAATATTAAGTGAATTATTAAGCAGAGGAGAAAAAGAGCTATAATGTATATTTCAGTGTCATCCCCCCCCCCCCCTGAATATTTTTTTCCTATTTTCTTTTTGTCAAAGAATGACAGCATTCTCATCCATACGCCATGAAGAAATATTCATACAATGACATATACCATTACTGTTTGCGCTTCAAAAATTACAATGTGACATTCGTTTCAGGCCTGCAAACTCCAGCAATAGTCTGGACAAAATATCCAGGATATTCATTCAAAGAGTTTACAAAAGATATACATTTTGATTTAAAGAGTCAAATATATGAAAACTCCTCAAAAAGAGAGATTCGTGCAGCTTCTTTCAGATCAATTGGTGCTGTTCCCAGCGATGGAGATCTCAGTGACGTGTCTCTGAAGCTAGCTTACACAAAAAATATACAGCAGGAGGTTTTACCCACCATGATGCTCTGCAGGCTGAATGTATCACAATGTCATTTACAGGGATGATTGATGTCAACACCCTCCCCTTAATCACCTGAGAGCTATGCAGCCTCTTGGCAGTCTCGTAGGCATTTTAGATTCCTCTTAATGACTAGAGAGACAGGTTGCAGATGATGTTAGCTGACGCTGGTGTCATGGATCACTACCACTCTGTCAGTGATTAAGTGACTCATCTACTGCTAGTAAACAAACCCCAATAGGGCATCTTGCATCCATCAAATAATGCCTTTGACTTGCTTTGCTTAACTAACTTGCAAGGAATTGTTCATATCTATAAAAAAAAAAAAAAAAAGTGGATACTGCGGGGTCTCTCGGGATTTCTGATGCAGACAAACACATTCGGTTAGGATAGAAGGTTAAGAAAGAAGCCCTTTATGTGCACAGGGAGCTCTGTGATCCACCATTACGTTGTTTGTCTGAAGGAATGTAAACAGTTCTCCTGTTTATTTTGCCTGGGGGGTGGAATGAAACCCCAAAAACTTTCAATTTACTTGTCACCTGATTTTTGGAGCCTGTACAAAATATGTGAAACTACATCAGACACGTGTAACGCCCTCCAAAAATCTTTTTGTCAGTCCGTCTCAGCTCTAACATTTTTGCAATAGGCCAACAGATGAACAGTACAGTTTGCTCCACATAAAAAAAAAACTTCAGCAAAGCACTTCAGTGCTATATTGATAGCCGTGTGAGTAGGATAAGTGTGGTGATGTAACAGATCTTTCTTAAATTGCATGGGCAGCATTGTTGGTCTGGAGAAGCCTTCGAGGCTCAGTTTGATTTCAGCAGATTAATTTAGCTTTCCCTCTTACGCAACACCACCTCAGCTTTCAAGCTGTCTCACTGATCTCAGGATCACCTTTGACTTCTTGCATGGGTGGCTAGCTATTGAGCTGCACTCCCCTGATAAAAGCTTAGAGAGGAAACAACACTGCTCTTGAATAGATTCCTAAACATTAGAAAAGGTCCAATAACAGTTTGTCAGGAAGCAAAGCAGCAGGTCTGATGAATTCTGTTATACAGCAAAGGTTGTAAAGGATCAAGCTGACACCAAAGAGTCCTGCATAGCATGTCTTTGATGCTGTTTATCTGTGGGCTGCAAAGGAAAAAAAACTTTTGACAGGGGCTCTGGTAAAATGGATTGCTTTTGTTGTCGTTCTCTGCTACTGAATAAAAAGGTCCCTCAAAAAGGTAACAAATATTCAATAAGGATTTTGACCGTTACCTGGCTCGTAATAAATTTGAACCTGCACGCTTTTACAGCATTCGTTACTCTTAAAGGGATGACAGAGCCCATTGTCTCAAGCAAAGTACGAGCAAACCAAAATTTGTGTTTTGAAGAATGGTGCATTGAGACCATAAGGACACTCAGTAGATAGTCAGGTGGTGCAATGCAGGAAAAAATAGGTGACAGTTATGGTGATGAAGAATGACATCAGAGTATAGACGCTACATTAATTCATGAAAAATTCAGGGTTTCCTTTTAAAAGAAAGGATGTGTTCAGATGATTTTATGCTCTTGGATCTTAAAATCAGTGAAAAAGGGCGAGACAAGTTTTCTGTGGTATAACCTGAGAAATAAAGTTATGACCGCAACTCATCCTGAACACTCACGTTTTCATATTCTAAGTGAGTATTCTAGTGACAAGTTTACATGAAAAGTTCATCACCGTTTATTGCAACTTCAATTTCTTTTATTTGTAGCCAGAAACATTTATCTCAAAAGTGAGATCAAGGTCACGCAAACAGGCCATTCTCTACACACCACAGAGCTTACTCACAGCTTCACACTCCATTTGTTTCTTCTCAAAAAAGAAAGAAAACAACTGCTGCAGACCTGCAACTCCCACCTGGAGTGATTGTGCGATAACTTTCCCACAACAGGTGAAAGTTGGCACCTATCAGCTGACATTGCATTCATTGAAGTTCTAGTGTAAGCATCATTAAGAAGCAAAACACACCCTTCTGTTCAAGGAAAATGCACACATGTGCGAGTTCGCAACACCAGACTTTGATGTATTCGCCCATATTTCAGAGACTAAGTGTTTGCTGAACTGAAGCCAAGTGTCAAGACAATACAGGGCTTTTGAGATACACCATGCTCTTAACTTGTGACGCTCTCAGGCAAGAGAGGGGAGCAGATAGCAAAGTGATTCTTAGGCTGACAATTCGGTTTAAGGAAATGATGTGAGCGTGAAGGGGACCAATGCGGGGAAAACAAAAAGTAGACTGATAATTAAGAAGGTTAAACCGCAAGAAAATTGAAGTGAATTTAAACAATGTGAAAACTAAATACAAAAATACCACAATTTTACCTAAAATCTGAAAAACACATTTCCACGGGGGAACATTTTTCATTCTAAAACCCAAAACCATCAAATGAGACTGCAACAGGCTCTGCAAACTATTTTGAATAAGTGGCCCATGATGGATGGATGGATGGATGGATGGCCCATGATTCCTAGAAAGAGACATATCTCTTAAGTTAAAATGAAAAAAAATGAGAAAAGAAAATCAGGCATTTTTGCAGCATTTAGAGGGTTTTGGGGAGATGGTAGATGTCAAACATGCAAGTACTTTTTAGAAGGGTATAACAGTACTGTGAAACAGCGGGAAGGTAAAACTGAATATTTACAACAAAAAAAAACTACAGCGGTGGTTATTTTGTGTATATTAATTTCAACATTTTTGTTTGATTTATTTTATCGTATCACTTGTGACCAGTTGTTTTCTCTTTATCTCGCTTGCATTTATTAAACCACTAGAACTGTATAAATCTCATATAAATGTCTATATGTTATCTGCAGTTGCCAGAAGTCAAACCACCCCTTTTATTACAGTTCTCTGGTTCAATTAAATCTTTTTCTTTTTTGAAATGGGGGGGGGTCACATTAGATTACATTCAGACTTGCAAAGAGTGAGACATTCCATTGCTTTGACTGTCTGGGAAAAATACCACAGACATGTCTCTACCTGACATCATCTTCCCTTGTCTATCCCCTCGGGATGACCAGCACACTCCTCTTGTTGCACGACAAGAGCTGCACACTGGTCAGTGCCATCAGGCTAGTGAACCCTAGATAGTTGGACTGGAGTGCTGGATACCAAACAGCCCTTCATGAGATAAGACACCTCTTGCTGTCAAACACACCCTGAGAAATTAGGTTGAATAGCATTATCTAGACAATGCATGGGTCTCCTAAAAAATTTTTCAATGTGCTGATAGCATCTATTTCTAGATGAGGAGCAGTGCAATTCTTGGAAATAGGTGTCTATATCTATTATGCCTAGTGTTTTTTTTTTTAATTGGAAACAGTTGTCTTCAAAGCATGACACGTTTCATAAATACATCTCAATCTACCATCAAAACAAAGAGAAAACTGATGTTATCGATTTTGCATGACCTTAAATTCTTTGATCTAATGAACCTTTAAATAACACAGAGAACTTGTCTGAATGCATTTCAGACATTTTGAAATTTCCCCTTAAGGCAGATTTTGTTGATACTAACAACTGCGGTAACTATACAATCTCCCAATCTTTTTCCACTGAGCTATTTTGGTGGGTATGGGAAAGCCAGCTGTAAGTACTATCACCTTATAACCACAAACACATTCATAACCAAAACAGTAAATAAATCAAACAGTCCAATCTCCTAAACAACCAAATAGCAGGGATGAAGTATCATTTGTACAGCACTGCTCTGTCCCACAACGAACACAATGTGAGTACATGACTCACCAAGTAGCTGGACCCCCCTGGTGAGGCCGTAGACATCTATGAGAGCCCACAAAGGTTCAGAGACATGAACCCCACTGAAGAAGAGCATGGGGCTGGAGTCAGTGATGCGGTAGAATACCCGACCCTTCTTGTCCACCCAGAAGGAGATAATATTCCCCTCGTTTGATAGCTCCTCTGGTAGAGCTTTTGCCCAGAAGCCAGTCTGAGAGACCAGATCAGGACAAGCATACTTTGGCAACGTATCTGGGTTGATCCTAGATGGGTCTTTGGATGTGAAGCCAAGACGCAGCGCACCACTCCAGCAGCACTGCCTTTTTGTAATCTGGGGGGTAAATACATTCAATTACAGACAATGATGAGTCTTTATAAAGAACTTTTCTCACTAAATGGGAACAAAAACGAAACTAGCCTAAGCTGGCTATCTTTTGTTGCTTATCACCTGCAAATGATTTTTGTCTTGTTTCAAACTTCTGTTTTCTTTGCATTTGCTGTGCAAGATAACAGTGTTCCTCACATGGCAATGCTTGCTTTGCACTCTCACTTTCGAGACATAGATGGGCTGATAATGGAAACCTGCACTAGGCTGCTGCTACTTTGGCCCACACAGAGTGAGAAAGAGAGAGATCGAGTGAGACAGAGAGAGAGAGAGAGAGAGAGAGAGAGAGAGAGAGAGAGAGAGAGAGAGAGAGAGAGAGACAGCTAGAGAGAGAGAGAGAGAGAGAGAGAGAGAGAGAGAGACAGAGAGATAGAGAGAG